>BQNB010106183.1:2216-23442 GCA_026074375.1 Tanacetum coccineum | reverse complement strand
TATAAATACATAAACCATACATTACAACAGATTCATAAGTCAACACTAACGGTTTAACTAACCTGCTCAAGTCATGGTTGTCACGGTATCCCCTCCTTTAGGAAATCTCATCCCGAGATTTATCCAAAAGGTTCAACTCTATCATTACCAAACATTTAATCGAGGATACTTATCTTTCAAGTAGTCCTCACAAGATATCTTACTGCTAACAACTTTGCCTGCCCACAAAAGGGTACGCATAGCAGCATAACCACTCCAAACGAAAAGAAACATCCAACTACATGAACCTCGCCCGCTATCGAGGAGACTCGTCAAAAACCTTAAGTTGCGTAACGACATCATTTACAACCCGGTCTCGCAACTCATCAAACAAGAACTGTCTTGAAACCAAGTTATAAGTTGTTACAAAGCCAAACGTTTTTGAAGAATCGGCTCGACTTCGAGTTTATTCATAAAATAACTTTAACCAAAATCACACCAACACATCTAAAGGCATACTAAGGTCTACAAGAAACCTTACGTACCCAACTTTAACTAAAAACTCCCAATGCTCCCTTGCTCAACGAACAAGTGTGGATACTCAGTTTACCTGAAGTCCTAAAAACCTCGCTTCGAGCCCAAATGAAGCTTAACTACCACTATTCTGCTACATTTTAACCTCTTAACTTCACGGTCACTATTCTCAATAGGTTCCTCAACAAAACGAAGAGTTTTGTCAACCTTGATCTCATCCAATGGCACATGCAGACTAGCATCCGCCAAACATTTTTTTTAGATTCGACACATGGAATGTGTCATGTACACAACTCAACTCCTCAGGCAACCTCAACCTATCAGCAACAAGGCCAATCCTTTCAAGGATCTCAAACAGTCCTACATATCCTGGTGCTACTTACCCTTCTTTCCAAAACGCATTACGCCCTTCTATGGCGACACCTTTAACAACACATGATCTCCCACCTCGAACTCTAATGGCTTACGCCTATTACCAGCATAGCTCTTTTGGACGGTCTCTCGCCGCTTTGAGCTTCTCTTTTATCAACACTACCTTATCAGTCGTTTCTTGTACTAACTCAAGTCCAGTCAAACTACTCTCTCCAATCTCTACCCATAGAACATGCGACCTACATTTCCTTCCATACAAAGCTTCAAACGGAGCACACCGAATGCTCAAATGATAACTACTACCAAAATCGATAACACATGCCCTCATTATATCTTCCAAAGTCTGACTCATATGTTCACTTTGTCCATCCGCTTGAGGATGTTAAGCAGTACTCAAATCCAATCGCGTCTCAAACACTTTCTGTAACGTCTGCCAAGACCACGAGGTAAATCATCCATCTCAATCTGAGTTAATTGTAACCAGAATTCCATTCCTTGCTATTGTCTCATCAATATAAATCCTTGCCAACTTCTCATCTCGAAATCTTCTTGTATAGCTAGAAAATGAGCTACTTGGTCAGTCTATCGACCATCACCCAAATCACATCATACTCACTACTTTGACCTTGGAAATTTTACTGATAAAATCCATGGTGATTCTATCTTATTTTCACTCAAGTATCTCAGGCTGTTGCAGCAAGCCAAAAGTCTTTGACATCGCAGCTTTCACCTCTTAAACAAATCCAACAATTTCTAACATAGGTAACTATATCCTTTTCTACACGTGGCTACCAATACAAGTCTCCAAGGTTATAGTATGTCTTATCCACTCCCGGATGTACCAAGTACCTTGATGCATGAGCCTCATCCATTACTACCGTTCTCATCATTCCCTACTAACAGAACTCATATACGATCCATAACGTACAAACTCTCGTCCTCCTTCTTTTCCATATGTCAATCTAACTTATGAAGCTTTCTGTGCATACGTTCTCTTGCTTGAACGCCTCACTTTGGGCTGCCAACATCATTCCTCTTACTCCATACCGAATGGTCATATCCATCGCTCGAACACGTCTAGGTTTTACTTGCTCCTTCCTTCTTAACGCATCAATCACCACATTTGTCTTACCTGGATGGTAGCAAATTTCATACTCATACTTACTATACAATTTAATCTATAAGTACAACCATCATTTGCTCTCTTTTCCATTTGTTGGTCTAGGTCATACAGCATTTCTGCTGGCGCATTCTCTACCTTGGACGTCTCACTTAGAGTAGCCAATATCTTGTCCTTAACACTTGACTAGATAGTCATGAACATTGCTCTTACTCGTCTTAGTTTCACTCTCCCTTTCTACTCAACGTATCAACCACTGCATTTGATTTATCGAAGCGTCACACAAATCATTCTTCAAGGTCTGGAAAGCCTCTTCTCGTTCTGCGCCCCACTCATACTTCTGATTCCTCTAAGTTGGGGGAGTAAGGGGTTTAACAAACTTAGAAAAGTTTGCGATGAAACGTAGGTAAGTAACCTGCCAATCCTAAGAGAAATCATATCTCGGATGGTATCGTAGGTACTTCCTAATTCTTCACTGCCTCACATTAGTAACCTTAGCATACAACTTCTCCTTCCTCGGTACTTCCAACACTAACTTCAAATGAACCCCATGCTTCTCTTCTTAACAAACGACACTGGTGCATCCCCACGGAAAATGACTAGGTCGTATGAAACCCTTGTCTTGTAACTCTCGAAGTTGTTCAGACAATTCTTGCATCTCCAAGGGTGCTAAACGATATGGAGACTTCGCAACTGACATCGCTCCATGAACCAAATCTATGTGGAACTCCACTTGTCGTCGTGGTGGTCATCGACAAATCTTTCGGAAACACATCAATAAATCTCGTACGACAGAAATATCACTAAATTTTGGTTCATCTACCTTTGTGTTCATTTAAGGTTTTCACGACTCCTTGAGTACGTTCACTATAAACCTGAAGTATCTCATTACCTTCCAACGGTATCCTAACCACCTTCTCATGACATACTATCACAAACTTCCTTTTGGATAACCAGTCCATTCCTACAATGATATAAAAGCTTCCACGACTCAACGGTATCAACGAACTCCAAAGGTTATGAACAATCGAATAGGATAACAAACGAATATCGAGTCAAAGGCTAGAATGTATATAGGAGATTCCCCATATGCAAATAGACGTGGATCAAGTGACAGAAGAATCCTTTGAAAAAAAGGATACGTATATGCACCGAGCGAAAACGCAACGAAAGAAATCAACAGATGTACCATGACAAACGAACACATAAAAAATATCAATACGAAAGACGGAAATTCTTATACCAATTATCGACTTTACTCGAAATACCAAATTAAATAATGTTTTTATAAAAATCAATTTAAATTAAGAAAGCCACTTTAAGTATAAAATCATTTTAAATAATAATGAAATTGTCTTAAATGTAATCTTTATAAAATTCATTCTGTTTGTCATAAAAAAAATCTAGAGATGGTTATCTAATGGTGTATCGTACCTTACCACTATGAATCACTTAAAACTGGCTTTTTATAACAAAATAAAATCTATTCACAAATATCATTTTATACACTGTCTTCTCCAAACACCAACACAATACTTCCAAAGGGTTTTTATAATTAGACATCAATTATAAAATATGTTACTCAAACAAAGGACACCATAATACCAAAAGGGATCGTAAAACACCATACAGACTCTAACACAATTCTGTTGTTTGAAAACCAAAGAAAATACCAGGAACCATATACTCAAAATAAAATCAAACGAACTCGTACAAGAAAAACTCATGCAAGATGATACGCATCCAAAAGAAAACGTAAGGTCTTATCCAAAATAACGATCAACAGAGCAAACTTAAAAGCATCAATACTAACACATCACCAACGGGTTACGAAAACCAAGGGATATACAACCAAGGGAGTAATGATTTACACTAATATGTTAGAAACAATTAGTGCTTAAAAGAAACGTTTGATACTCATACGAGTAATCAATGTAACGAAAGAACTAACAAAACGCGCCTATATACGAAAGAGCATATTCCAAACAACCAATATACATTGAGATGTCGAATAGGAAAAACCATGTATCCTTACTAACAAAGTACGATGAAGGGATGCTAAGCTTAGACTTTGGAAATCCGAACAAACAACCGAGCAAATGAGCAACCTCTATAAAAGCAATACTAGGTATTCGCAAATGCTAGATAGAAGGGAAACTTACTATCTATGCAACTCAACTTAACATATCCTCCAATTAGGGTAAGAGAATAATTATCTACCCATACCACCATCCTTATCATGATCATACATATCACAACATATTACACTACCAGCTTATAAACAAACACTGATCCATGCAATCATGGTCACAAGTTCACGTGTGTGATGCCTTTATAATTATGTTGGTCACCCATAATTATAAGTGCATCCTTTCACATGTGTACTTACTTCCAAGACTACACATCTCAATGATAATTCATATATAAGCACATATACCACATTGCACATCTTAAACCACTCCAACTTAACACATAAAGGATGCTCCATCAAACAACTACTTACCTATATCAAAATAGAGTCGAAACGACATAAAGGAACGAAAGTCTCGCAACGACTTCCAAAATACAAAATATCCAAAAGAAATAATCAATAACAACATGACGAGGTAAAGGACGGGATAAACTTATGCTGGGCCTCGCTTGGGTTTGACTTTGCCTCCTCAAGAATCACCCGACTTCGCGGGTCCAGCCCTATTATACGCTGTTCGAAACAAACGATTAACTATCCTATCACACCTCGGTTCCCACCAAGAAGCTCATTATACGCTTAAGTCCAGTTGGGAAAACGTTCCCCCAACGAGACCGTTTACTGGTTGGGCAAAACAAGCTAAAATTACTAAAAAGTAATGTCATATCATATCAGGAAATAGAAGCAAACAACTAAAATGACAACTTAACAAAATACGCGATATATAAGCTAGCAAAAAATAGGAGGGAAGCATAGCAGTTATAACATTAAACACTTAAGCCCTAAATGCATCTACATGAAGGACCCCTAGGTTATAGTCTAGGCTCAACCACCTACTTCTCTATAACCAAAGGCTCTGATACCAATCTGTCACACCCTGCCAAGGCGGAAACACGAGGCGTAACGAGAATGAATATCATCACAACACAATGGTGTCTATATAGAGAAACTAATATGCATGAAATAAACAAAACATAGACACAAAGTGTCATGAAAATACCCAAAACAAATCGATTAATTCAAAGGCGTCTTATATTGAAGAAAAGGAGGTTCTCGCCAATATAAAGACATTCAACACCTAAGCAATTCAACAACCCAAACATTTAATCATCCAAACAATGCAAAACATAAATTAAGGGAGAAACTCCGCAATGCAACCTAAGGTCTCTCTCTAGCCACTTCTCTTAGTCTTAACATCCTCATGATGCTCACCTAAAAATGATGCTTAAACAGTCACATAAGGTTGGTGAGAGTCATGTTTTAAGACACACATAACAATCCTTTTTAAAAAAACCATTATTGTGATAAATACAACCTAGCATAAGCAGGCATTAAACTAACTATCATACAAGCTAACATGCAAACACACCAAACCATGTTGAGACGGTCACGCTCAACATCACAAACAAGGGAACAGAACGTGTCCCATGATCCACAACAATGAGACGATCACGCTCACTATCAACAATCCACAACAATGAGACGATCACGCTCACTACTAACAATCCATCAATGTCTTGAGACGGTCACGCTCAAGCACAACAAACAAGGGAACAGAACGTGTCCCACGATCCATATCACAATAGCAAGTAGCACATAACATACAATAGTCTCGTATAGCCCATGCCTCATTTAAAACACATTATCACAGTAACTAAAACATTTAATACTCATAGCATCATTTTCACCCTAAGAAAACATAAAAAAAGGGGCTATGAAACTCACCTGAATGCTTTGCAGCTTCCACAAACACTAGCACAAATCTAAACAATCCAAAACAAACACGTGTTTACATGACGACTAAGACAATTGCTTATGCCCATTAACAATAATATGAATGGATGATTAAGGTGTTTAATTACTCCATGGGTCACCACGACACCATGCCTAACCAAACCAACATTTTACACACATTCCAAGTCATACAATTTACCCGAAAGTGCAGAATTTTAACATCACTTTACCATTTTCTAAACCATACCTACTGAGCTTTATAAATTTTACCAAAAATCACAGGTTCAATACCATGAGTCTACAACTCACGATTATTTCACTAATTATTTCCACACTTAAGTGGCCCAAATACAAATTCAAACATAAAACTACTCAGTTTACGTATCCTGATCGCACCACAAAAACTTTTAAGACCCCAAAGCCAACTAAGACTCCAAAAAATAAGCAATCCATTGGGGAATATTTAATAATACCTTAACTTAACACTCTGAAGGTATGGCTAATCCTAATTTAAATTTTAAGTGGGGGTTTTACACCTCGTAATTTGACCTAAATCTGACCCGAATTTACTGCTTTGTCAACTTTTCTCGTAACCAACATTTGAATGACTTCCCGACCTTAAAAACCTTCGAGGCCGGATGTTCTAGAAACTAGACTCTCTGAGCTACATCATAGATACCGGAAACTTGACAAAATCTATTACCATCATTGAGATAACAGCTGAACAACACAGCCCTAAATTCTGTCCTATTCTAATTCAAGTTCTAACGCGATCCAAACCCTAACGAATACACCCATATGATCCTAATTAAACCCTAATCATTGCAATATGATTAAACATCATTAATTTACAGATTTTATAAAACCTTAATTACATCATAATAATTATTACATGTATTAATGATTAATAATTAACAAGGATTAATTAATACTTACCTTAGAACTTGTTTTCTTCACAAAAAGCAAAAACCCTAGTTTTTTTTCCTTTTTCTCTCTTTAGTCGACCGGTTCAATAAGGGGGGGAGGGTTAGGGATTTTACTTTGTATTTATAGGCCTCAAATAAATCCTAGATAATTCCTAATTAGTATTTTTTTTTCTAATTAAAACACTTTTTTCTTTCTTTTCCCAAAACTGGCCGATTGGCCCTCCTTATATATATTTTTTTATTTATTATTAATTAACTAATTATTTGTATTATCTTAATTTTCTACAAAAACCTAAGCTTATTTGCGTATACCTTTTTGCATAAACGCACATTACTAAACCTTTAAAAATAAATAACTTTTTATTTTTATAAAACCTAACTTTCCAAAAATAGAAATTTCATTTCTTTCTTATTCTTACCACTAAAGCCTGTTCATACCTAATTTTACTAACACATAAATACGTATACGTAAAAGTACTTGCACGATAAATTACTAAAACGCTTAAACCACAAAAATCATTTCCTTGTCACCAAAAGTGAATAAAATGAATTTAACCAATCTCACCACTATTCCAATCTTATTGAGATGATCACACTCAATAGATTGACTACCAATTTCCCATATAATCCACATAAACGTATATAAACACCTATTAACACAAATAACACATAACCTATACATTGAAACAAATACATAAGTCAACATTAATAGTTTGACTAACCTGCTCAAGTCATGGTTGTCAAATATAATTTGCTGAAAGATACATGCACTAGTAGCATGGAACTTGAGTATAACTTCCAAGAGTGTTTCAATGCATTGACAGACAAACTTGATTGGAATAATCCTAAAGGATATCATTACCCCTTTGACCTGTCTAAACCTCTTCCCCTGCAAGGTCGCCTAGGCCATCTAACCATTGCTGCTGATTACTTTTTCAACAATGATCTGGAGTATCTAAAATATTCTGATCCGGAGAGAACGTACACTACGTCAATCACGAAGACAAAAGCAGTTGGTATGAGATTATAGGTATTGAAGACATGGTCCCTACGCTTTGGAGTACCATCAAACATACGTATGACAAAGATGCTGCAAAGGGGATCAAGCATTAGGGTGAACGGCATAAGCTTTGGTACAGATCTCAGATGAACAAATTTTCTAAGCAAAATGTCTATTCCACTCAGAAAATTCTTGGTGTGAAGAGTGTTAGTGTTAAGAAACTGCATGGATATGGTCACTTGGAAGAAGTTGTGGTGAAAAGAGCTGACCAACAGCTATATAAGTTTAAAGAAGGTGACTTCGTAGATCTATAGTTGAACGACATTAAAAACATGCTGATTCTTGCTGTTCAACACAAGCTATTCTATCTTAATGAAAGTGACATTGTTGACTTTATAGTGGCTCTTCGTATGTTCACAAGAAGTCTTGTCATCAAACATCGAGTCGAGGATCTTCAGCTCAGTGTAGAGAGTTACCAGAAGAAACTTAACATCACTACACCTCAACAGACCTTTCTTGAAATCGAATTCAAAGAACTCTACACTCCATCACACAAACCACCAGGGGTAATCTATAAAGACTTGACCAAACAGATTTGAGTAATGCAGGCTGATGAGCTGTACAAGTTCTCAGATGGGACACTCAAGAAAGTTTGGGATGAGCTTCATCATAGAATACTCGATTTTGTTTGGGATACAACAACGAGATGTCAAGGAGAAAGTGGACGACCATAAACAAAAAGAGATCGAAGCTTATGGTCGAGTTGATTGATAAGCAGATGCGTCAAAGGCGAATCATCAGAAATCTGGAGT
Organism: Tanacetum coccineum; assembly: GCA_026074375.1. NCBI lineage: Eukaryota > Viridiplantae > Streptophyta > Magnoliopsida > Asterales > Asteraceae > Tanacetum > Tanacetum coccineum. The sequence goes on along the minus strand of BQNB010106183.1, from coordinate 14,777 downwards.
GATTGGTTGGTGCTCAGGAGCTCGAGATGGACTATAAACTGATGACGCGTACCGTATGATCGTCAGGTCTAATCTCAAAATCTTATCTTGTGAATAATGTGAATATGTAGTATAGACTTATAATAATAGGCAAGTATAAATAGTGCTTGAGTACTAACTTTCTAGAATTTTTCAATAAATTCAATTTTTTTCAAATTAACATACTCAACACTATATATATAATACCTTCATAAATTGAGGGGGAGCATTAAAATGTTCCTAATACGGCTTGTTAATGAATGGAACATTTTTCTCCCCAGCCCATTTTCAAACATATTTGAATCAATTGATATCCAAAATATCAAGAGATTTGACATTTTTTATAAGGAGAGAAAGTATGATTAAAATATATGGCTAAAATGTAATCTTAAAGACTCAAGTGCGAGCTTCACCCTTCATGTGCTAAACATTTTTGATTATCGATGCACGTGTTGAGGGGGATAATTTCTGAAAAGTAAAACCATCGAGGTACTAAATGTTTTGATTTATATCACAAAGTACCTTGATCGATGTTTTCAATTGGTTTTAAGGCTGAGAACAATACCAAAAGACAGACCATGTTTGTAATTAATTGGAGGTATAAGGTGGTTAAGATTAGGTATTCGTTCCTATGATCCAGCCAAAACCGGGGGGATCTACCTAGGGATATTACATTAGATAGAATAGAATTCCTTAGGTATGATGTAAAAAGGATGAAAGTGAGAAAAGGGAATAATGCAGACTAAGACAGAGCTGACACTGGAACAAACCCAACAAGGTGTTAGTGATGAAGTCTTGGTAATTATTAAAGGGGTTGAAAAATTAAAAAGAAATATAAAGATAAAGGGTGAAAAGAAAGAAACCCTCCTTACACTTAGGCAGAAATCGGGTCAATACATATGCTATTAGAAATACTAAGCTGGTGTCTGGTATAAAAGATAATTATCATCGACCCAGTGATGCAATGCACAACCTTTCCCAGCCACTCAACGCCGCTCAAAAGACTCTTGTTTCATTTCTCATAGAGATTAAACACATTTTTATCGACTTTCTCACTCTAAGTTAGTAGGTATTGAAAAGGTGGCAGTCTGCTCTAGCCCCCGATTACTAAAACCAAAGTGCACTATTAAGTCTACAGCCATAAAAGAGACCATCTATAAATCTCAATAGGACACTGATACATAACATTTGTTAAATCACACATTGTGTTAATAAGTAATATCTTAAGAGTCCTACGCATTATCCTTGTGATATTGCCAGAATATCAGAGTGATAATAAAGTATTTACAATGACGATGGAAATCCTTCCAGAGCCAACATCAAACTAGCTCTGTGGTAGGTGACTTGTGAGATCCTACACGGATCAAACTTGTGATACTGGATATTTATTCGGTCCAGATTATGAATTGACAAATGATTTTTAAAAAAGATAAAACTGCTGGTGTGTTATAAAAACCGTTTGCATCTTAACACACCGACTGATTTTCCTAAATCAATTTTCAATATTATGTCCACGGGAAGCCTCACTAGGGTATCTAAACATAGGAAAGCTAATCGAGAAGATAGTAACTTACCGATTCACTCTTACTGTGTTGTCTGCTTTGAGACGCTCTAGTAATAAGAACGGCTAGTGCAACTGTGAAACCCTGTCAAGGAGATTCTCTTGAATTCTACATGATCACAGGCAGTATTTATACTAATTAACAGGGAACCGTGGTTATTACAACCGTATTCGACGAAGTAACAAAGACACTTTCGTCCATATATGTTGTTCATCACTAACCTATTCATGCAGATTTCCTGACGGCGGCAACAATTAACCGATGACAAGTCGAAGTCAATATCACATGCTCATACCCGACCGACATATGTAAAGACATCATGAAAGCTCAAGTACATTCTTCAAAATACTTCCGCTACTCTGATATCGCATGCCTTCCTTGAAATGACAAAGTATTAAAGTTTAAAAGTTTCAAGAAAGATGACTTTTTAAAGGTTTCAAGACAAAGAAAAGTATGAGCATGTTGGTCCAAAAGTTACAAGATCACAAGAAGGCAAAGATTACAAGATGGCGAAAAAAGATTATGCTTGGTTGATGATCTCAATAAGCTCAAGATCATATACAAGTCAAGATAAAGATACAAGCTAAAGCCTAAAAGTCTAAAGATTACTACATCAAGATTCAAAAGATAAAGATCAAGAAAACAAGACTATAAGCAAAGATTGAAGACATTCTTAGAATGATAAGCTTAAGTTTTTGTAAATTGGAGTGACCTCCCTTAGGGGGAGATTGTTAGAAATCAAGAAAAGACTCGGTCACTACCAATATATTAATATAATAGCTCGTAACGTAATATTTGGAAACTTACCAAGCTAACCAAGTCAACATAAGGCATTCTTATGTTGACCGACCTAGTATTGGTATAAATAACCCTCTCCATACCTTGGAGAAGGTTGGTTGTTCATTTGGTTCTTTCATAATACATTTGTCCTTCCTTTCTTTCTCTAAGTGCTACAACCCTCCTTTCTCTCTCTAGACTTTTTTGTGCTCATTTGTTAAGTGATTTGATACATCTACAGCGGTAATCTTCATTGATTAAAGATTGGTGAGGTTGATTGATGTAACTATGGAGCAATGGTTGGACCTAAAATACGATGATCATAATACAGTTAATAAAGAAATCAAAGAAGGTGTGGTTGCTACATGGTTGATTCGAAGTTATAAAAGCAATTCGAAGATTACATGGAAATTAAAAAACAAAAGGAGGTACATGGACTTGATGTCGATATAGAATATGATCCATCAAATGTCACTTTTGTTGAATGGTTACTTTCAAAGTTTAGTAATCATAAGACAATGGATAGGTATACGAAGAATGCGTTATGGATTTATTAGATAAGAGGTGACGATGAAGAGGTACTAACCGATGTAGAGCTTTCTGATCTTAAAGAAGAAAACCTTAATGAAGATACTGAAATTGCCGAACTCTTTAGGATTGAAACCGACATATTCAATTTTGAGACACCTCTATGTAAAGCATTCAAGGAATTTAATTATCTTCTTAAGATTTATGTTGATGTACTGACTAAATATTTACGTGGATTTAAGACTTATGATGAATATAAAAATGCATGGATCTATGAATGGAATAAAGACGTGTCATAGGTAGCTGATAGACCATGGTTGGATTATGGACCTTGGATGGAACCTTGTGACGACATAGAACATGTTTGCAAGCCAATTCATTTCAAAAGTGGACATGCTAAGTGGCCCACTTATAATTGGAAAAAAGAAAAATATTGTAATGAAGGAGATTTACCAGGAATGATTCAGATTGGGGAAATGATTTACTTCAAAGATTATGAGTGGTACGAAGGGCTTGAAGATGGTGAATTAAAGGACGAAGCTTTGATTAATAAAGCTATCTTGGAAGGACAAAAGAAAGTAGAGGAAGAATCAAGTGACGATGCTTGGAGCCATCATTGACAAAAGGGAGGATTATGAGCATAAAACTTATATTGAAACCGATGTCAATTCTAACCAAAACACTTACAATTATGTTTGTCAAATGTTTAAAGATCATGCAGGAAAAACTAATGATGATGATACAGTTCAAGCGGATCAAGGATGGTTTGACAATCATGAGCCTATGGAAAATTATGATGATGATATCGGGGACTTAGATGACTACTTGATTCCAAATGAAGGTCCTTACTATGTTGATGAAGACGAAGAAAGATCCAAGGAGAGAAGGTGCAAATTACTTAAAATTTCTTACTTAAAACCACCAACATGTAAATCGGAAAAATTTGAGGTAGTTAAATACTCGTTTGGACCAGCAGAGGAATATGTCGCTATCAAAGAATATGAATATGACATTTGGGTCAAACCGAAGAAAACGTGTCTCAAGTCTACCATGATATTTTTCGTAAGAAGGACGAAGGATGGTTCGTGACACGCACCAAGTAAAGTGAAGCCGGAGCAAGTCTAACTTAAAGACTTTTCTATAAACAAAAGTGCTTGTCAGAAGACAACCCAAAATGTATTTTCAATTTTGTTATCGACTATGTCTTCCCAGGTCATCGATACGACGTATCCATTTCCATGAATAGGACGTATTGATCCAACCTGGACGTTATCCTTTTATTTTCCTACACTTTAAAACATTATTGTCAGACTTATCGATACGACGTATTTAGATTTTTGGATACGGCGTATTCGACCTCTGGCCCGTACTTAGAATTATTTTTATTGTAGGTTTCAATATGACGTATCCTGAAACATGGATACGGCGTATCGACTTCCTGTACAGTTTTCATTTTTGTTTTTATTTTCTAACCGAACAATTATTTAGAGATAGAATTGCTTTTGTTTTATGAATATTAATACATGAATGTACTGAACGCGAATGATGAAATTGGTGGTATACATATTATCTGGAATCTTATGTGTGTTGTAGTCATGCCGGCATTTCAACGCATTTTCAACACACATTCTTGCTTAAATGCGCATAATGGAGGATCAAACCGAGCAAATATCAGGGGAGTTTTTCTGTTATAATTCTTTTATTTCCTGTTGTTCATGTTATATTTATACAACGTGGGCGTTGTATATCTTAAGGGGGGGGGATAATTAGAACACTAATTGTCCTTATTTTTACAATAATATGCCTAATTTATGCTTAAATTTAAAAAATTTAGCACATTTTTGTGAGATTATTAGTTACATGACCTGCACGCATAACCCTTATTTCCATATTATGAGGATTAAGCCTATTCTGTTTCTCAATTTATACCTAAATTCCATAAATATATGACTGTGCCGGTGACTGTAGTAAACTTTAGAACTTGGCTTGGTATATTATTCGAGACCACCATAATGAGCATTAGTTTTATAATTAGAGTGACCTTTCTAAATTGGTATCTAGGATTACACCAAAAAGCCTATACATATTGTGATATTAACTAAGCACACTGGTTAGTTAAACCTCGTATAACCCTTTTGTTTACTCTCATCTTTAGAGTAAGATACCCCTAGAAAAACCTTCTGAGCCATTCATTTTATTTCTTACACCACCAAATATTTGTTTCGTTACACATTTACACCATAGCCTACCCTATAGATTAAGTCCTTAATCGGTTTCTAGTTGCTTTTGTGTAAAAGTATGTATTTCCTGTATTCGTGTGCGTATTTTCTATCTTTGGTTAGGTCGGGAAATTGCACAATGCAATGGGGATGTGAACGTAGTAGTTTTCTTTTCTGTGTGTGTTTACTACTTTTGCTATTATGATTGGAAATAGAATTTAGATTTATCATGTTGGTGAAATGGTGAAATTTTACACCTTTATTTTGTTTTTAGTTTGTGTAAAAAAATTAAAAAAACAGAAAAATACAAAAAAATGTAAGAGAGAAAAAAAAGGAGAGGATTGTGAGATAATCGGTTCGTCTAAACTTAACCGATTTTATTATTTATGAGGATAGATTATTCGTTGGTACGTGTTATAAACCAACAATGTAAAATTTTATTGTATATTATTTTTAGTTGGTCAAAATATAAACCAACTATGTATTTTTTGTATTCAGTGCTAGATATCGCCACTATTATTGTATATTATATTATGGAGGATTGGGAGTTGGCCGTTATGGGAACGTCAACTAGGTTGTTTTTATTGATCACAAGGATCATGATTGAGACATCTTTGAGTCTAATTCGTGTCTACTAAAGCGCGAGTTCCCAGTGTTAAACCATGAGTTAGTCTATGATTTGTGTCTTTTTCATGGGTATGGTCTGGAAAGTAGCTAGCAACATTGTTCTTTATTTTTTTGGACTTAATCTATTTGTTTGGTATTATATTTTACACCAATTATATATGTTTCTCATGCCTAATCCCTAACCTTTTGTTTTACTCGAATGAGAAAGTAAGCAATCACATATGTCTCATTCATAAATTTGAATGTGTATGTGTGGCTTGTTGGTGTATTACTATTGGTAAATATTACGCAATCCCTACCCTTTATCATTCTTCATCCTAGCCTTTGGTTTGCTCGAATGAGGGAGTGAGCAATCACAAGTATCATGGTCATGGATTTGGGCGTGCATTTGTGGTATTGTCGCCCTTGTTGGTGTAATACTGTTGGTAAAGATTACTTGGTCCTATCCTTTAGCTTATTCAAGTTAAGGAGTGAGCAATCACAAGTGTCGCGTTTATGGATTTGGGCATGCATTTGTGGTTTTGTCGCATTTTATAAAATATTGGTATTGATAGAGATTAAAAAGAATGATCAACCCATAAACCTTATCATATGAACCAATTTACCTTTTTAGACTTGTTACTCCTTAGCTTTGGTGGTGGAGATGTGTATCCTTGCCAAGCTTATGATAAAATACTCGTCACGACCGAGCAATTGAGTGAATTACTAAAATGTAACCACATAGATTAGTTGAGTGATTTGAGTGATTACATTTTCCTTTTTCGTAAGGTGTTTGGTTGTATGCTAGTAATTAAATGAAAAATGCTTAAAGGAAAAATCCTAAACATTCGTTTGGAATACATTTTCATAAGAAAATTCTAAAGCTACTTGAGGACAAGTAGGATTCAAGTGGGAGGGATATTTGATGACATAAAATAATGTCTATTTTATAGCATCAAATATCCCGTCTTTATTGCTCGTTTTACATTCTTTTATATAAGAATTGGTACTTAATTGATTATATTTATTAATTGCAGTAATTATCGAGCATTTGGTAAAAGTTAGCTAAAAGGCACGCATTTTGGGGCACAAACGAAAAGTTCAAGAAAGTCTACTGATTCTGACAACTTATACGCCATATCATTCTAGAAGCATACGTCGTATCCAATACTTTGATGAACTAAAAGACAATTGCCTGACTTTGAAAATACGCTTGATGTGTTATTGTGCGTAGGTATTATTTGTTATCAAGTTTTACTATTTATATTTTGTCGACTATACCTAGAACAACACTAACGGGCAGTGTACCCGATCAGTTGTAGTTTCGTTGGTAAGTAGAGTGTCGATCACTAAGAGCGAGAACGTTAATATTTAATTATCAGTATTTTAGTTATCTAAGTTAGTCCTAAGTTATTCTAAGTTATACCTAAGTTAAACCTAAACTAATGGTAAATGTGGGTTTTCTGCCTGAGAGACTGGAATGAGTTTAGGTTTACCTAGATTGAGATAGGGCGAATAACACACACAAATTTGATAGTTAGAAGATAGAGAAGCGGTCAAGCCTTATGTAAGGAAAATGTATTAACCATGTTTAATAAAATATAATGATGGCTTTAGTTTATAAGTGCAATGATTGTCCTGTCTCATTGTTGATATATCATTCCTAGACTTAGGTGGTACTTCTTCCTAAGACCTAGACTTGGCAATTCTGTCACAATTAACCAATTCCACATAAACCTCTTCGCGGTTGCTTATAATCTATCTTAGGAGACAATAATGATGATCTTATCGAATCCTAGCTCAACGAGACTTTACTAACTTACTGCTTAACATCACTTTATATACTAGTATTCCACTCGTCCAAATCTTTACTTAAGGAATCAGAATGTCACTTGTTGATCCTAGGTCACTTGCTAGTCCAACTTGTTCACTAAACCATGAATAAAGACAACACGTTACTTGTGATCCTATTACTCTAGATATATAAATCGCAATATGGAGAGCTATCCCAGTATCTAGTCCACTTTGAATGATAGGTTGCATACTTAAACACATAAGCGAGTATAAATTGATAAACATAAGACAATACACAATTTACAAGATGCAATTAGAATAAACATAAACCAAACATTAAATTCTCACAATTATGGCTAATACCTAAAGGTATTAGTCAATAGCCATTGTAAAGAATACAAGTTTGATAGACGGGTGCTTAAGGTAACCAAACCAAGTTAATGAATGATATTAACAATCGAACATATATTAAGAGTATAAGAATTTACAAGAGTTTCCTATGGATTAAAAGGCGTTGAAAGACCTTTCTTGCTCTAATTTTCTTCAAAAAATCGAATCTGGTGGTTAATGTCTTTCTCTCAGTCTTGGTATAAAAATTGCACACTAAATTCGTATTTAGGGTTCGGTATTTATAGCTTCTGAAATTCGGTCGATGTGCCATATTAAAGTGTCTGAATACGGTATATTGGAGTTTTTGGAGTGGGGACTACGATTATAATATTCTAGAATATTCTAATACTTGATCTTTGATACGACGTATAGGATCTTCTCTATACGGCGTATTGGTCTTCAAATCTTCGTGGTTTCTTGTGAAGTTCAGGCGCAGATACGCCGTATCTTCCTTGATGGATACGGCATATTGGTTGTCAGAACAACAAATTCTTCATTTCTTCGTTTAAGCTTCAAAATACACGCCTTTTAGTTAAACTTCACCAATTGCTTGATATTTACTGCAAATAACTAATATAAATAATTAAGTACCAATTCATGCATAAAATAATATAGAACGAGCAATTTAGCTGGGATAAATGATGCTATAAAATATACGTTATTTGATGTCATCAAATATCCCCCACTTGAATCCTACTTGTCCTCAAGTAGACTTTAGAAAACTTATGAAAATATATCCCAAACTAGGGTTTAAGATTTTTTCCTTTAAGCAATTTTTCATTTAATTACTATCACACAACCAAACACCTCACGAAGTAGGAAAATGAAAACACTCAAATCACTCAACTAATCTATGTGGTAACATGTAACTAATTCGCTCAATTGCTCGGTCGTGACGAGTATTATATCATAAGCTTGGCAAGGATACACATCTCCACCACTCAAGCTAAGAAGTAACAAGTTTAAAAAGGTAAATTGGGTTAAGGTTTAAGGGTTGATCATTCTTTCCAATCTCTATCGATACCAATATTCCTACAAATGTGAGAAAACCACACATACAGATCCATAATGATGGATGAGACATATGTGATTGCTCGATCCTTAACTCGAATAAGCTAAAGAATAGGATTAGTAATCTTTACCAATAGTAGTAAACCAACAAGGTCGACGAAATCATATATACACATCCATAACGATGGGATAGACATAAATGATTGCTCAGATCCTCATTCGAATAAAACTAAAGGTTAGGATGAAGAATAATATAGGGTATGGAATCTTCTAATCCTTTACCAACAGTAATACACCAACAAGGCAGACCAAATCACACATACACATCCATAACGATGGAATAGATACATGTGATTTCTTACATCCTCATTCGAGCATTGCCGAAGGTTAGGGATTAGTTATGGAACATATAATTGTTGTTAAATAAAAAGAACAAAATAAATAGATTAAGTCCAAACAAATAAAGAACAATATTGCTAGTTACTTTCCCGACCATTCTCATGAAAATGACACAAAATCATAGACATAAATGTCTTGATCATAGATCAACAAAAACAACCTTAGTTGGCGTTCCCGTAACGGTCAACTCCCAATCATCCATAATATACATACTATACAACATTAGTGGCGATATCTACCACTTTATACATGAAAATACATAGTTGGTTTATAATACGACCAACTAGAAATAATATACAACATAACTTTACATCGTTGGTTTATAACATGTACCAACAAATAATCGATCCTCATAAATAATTAAATCGGTTAAGCTTAGACAAACTAATTATCTCACAAATCTCACCTTTTTTTCTCTCAATCTTTTTCTTTTGTATTTTTTTTGTTTTTTCGAATTTTATTTTAGTTTATTTATTTTATTTTTATTATTTTTAAACTAATACTGAAAAACAAACTACGGTGTAAAATTTCACCACTTCACGAATACGATAAATCTGGATTCTATTTCTGATCATATTGGTGAAAGTAGTAAACACACTAAAATAAAAAAAACTACTACTTTCATATTTTCTCATTGCATTGTGCAATTTCCCGACCTAACCATAGACAGAAAATTCACACATGTACCCAATTGCATTGTGCAAATTTCCCGACCTAACCGTAGATAGAAAATCCACACATGTACACAGGAAGTACAATACTTTACACAAAAGCAACTAGCAACCGATTAAGGACTTAATCTAATAGTTTAGGCTAAGGTGTAACGAAACAAAATTTGGTGTAAGGAATGGCTTAGGTTTTCTAAGGTTATCTTACTCTAAAATGAGAGTAAATAAAAGGGTTTATACGGGAGTTAACTAACCAGTGTAGTTAGTTAATATAATTGATGTGTCGTTGTGTGGTGTATATTTTTATGATTCAAGTTTTAAATTTATTTTTTGCCGACTTAACCAAAAACAACACTTTAACGGGCAGTGTACCCAGTCGGTGGTGATTCATGGTAAGTAGAGTGTCAAACACTTGAAGCGAGGTTAAATCTCTCAATTTATTAATATTTTGGTTTACTAATCTAAGTTAAATCTAATCTAAGTCAAACTTATGCTAATTGATGTTGTCGTTTTTACACGTCTATCAAACAAACCCTCAAATATATTATATATATGTATACGTAAGCAAAGTATCATACAAATTATTCTTAGGAAAGAATAATAAGTAATCAACACGGGTATCGTTTTCCTCGGTGAGAGATGAATGGAAATCTACGTTCAAGTTGTAAATCGAGTTTGATTGTCATTCAAGTTTTTGGTTTTGGTTTTAAACTATTTTTATACTAAAAATTAAACTAATATTAATTCTAAGAAAAAAACCTAAAAGATTAGACTAAAATTGATCTAAAAGATATAAATGAAAAATATGCTTGCTAAGTGGCGTGAAATGTTCCTTAAGTGCGGGCTTAAGTTTAACGAATTAAAATCTTTAGAAAACAAGTTTCAAGAAATTAAATGACAAGTAAAGTAAAATCTTTTATAAAATAAATGGCAAAGTATTTAAATGCATTAAAAGTAAAGACGGTATGAAATGATGGTATGTAAATTGACTATTAATTTTTTAAACCTTTTTAAAACCGCACTTAAATTCCAAATCACTAATCACTTAGCAAACACAAGTTATTTACTCACTACTCATAACGAAATTCAATTTAACAAACATAGCATTTAACGACAAAAATAAATCTACACTAAGCATGGCAAAAATCAAATACGCAAATATATTATGGAACGATAAAATAAAACTATTCTAAGTATTGAAAAGAGATTAGAAAATAGAACCCGAAATGAAGAACCGCAATGATATAAAACCACCCGATCTTACAAACTTAATAAACAAATAAGCTTATCACTTAAAAAGCTTCTACTTCACTAATTAGCAAATAAAGGTGTCAACTTTATCTACTAATTACTTTCATAAAAATCATAAAGATCAAAACTTTATCTATTTATCAACCTTATAAGACCCTTAAGCTCCGGCCTTAGAGTTGGATAGATTTTATCAACATTAAAACAAACAAGGATTAAGATGAACAAGATAATATTAAGCTACTAAGACAAAATAAGCTAGAATTTATTCTAAAGACAATAAGCTAATAAAAAGATGAAAACTTTAGATCTAAATCTACCCGAAACTAAGGTGTTCAATCAAGTGAACTCGGATCGGGTATGATTAAGGATTAGATCTATATAAAAAATAAGCTTGAATAAAAATAAGCAATCGAAAATAAGCTAAAATAAGCTCACTCGAAAAGCTCTAAATCGAAAACAATATAAAATAAGCTAGTCTAAATAAGCTATGGAAGTAGCTTATTAGAATATAAGCTTAAGAGATGGGATCCAAAAATAAGCTATAAGCATGAGCTTATTTGGAAATAAGCAAAAGAAGAGAAAGAGTAGAAGAATAAGCATAAAAAGAAAATAAGCATTAAGAAATAATAAGCATTTAATAAAAACCAACCTTAAACATCTTCATTAATAAGCTCAAAATCTTGATTACAATAAGCTAAAAAAACTTTTACAATAAGCTAAAAACTATACTACACTACTCCTAAAACTAAAATAAACTAAAAACTAACACCATCTAAATGAGCTGCTGCGTATGATTTATAGCCTCAAAGGGGTGAGGGCATTTTCGTCATTTCAGATTGCTAGCCAATGAGAGTTCAAGATCTGAGGGTAGAATGGGAAATCCTTGTTTTGGGGAAGCTTCGAGGAAACAGTGTATCATTCCAATCATTTGCCTTTCATTCAATACCTCGTACCTGCCAGCAATATAATTCCCGATCCACCAATTCAATTCCACCACGTGTCCAATTTCATGCGTTTTATCAACGCACTCATTTTTTTTCTTACCATTTTGATAACAAATACTTACTCAGCCAAGTGTCGACATTTGAGTGGCTTTAGAAAGAAAGATAATGGGAGCATCACGTGACCTAGAATGAATTGTTTATGAGTCACGTGAGCTAGAAGCATTTTTTCTTTTCCATCCATGAATTAATTCGCATACCTATCCCAGCACAAACTAACCATTTCTCATGCAAGAATTGATAAGAGATTGCCACGTGGAAGCAAGGGAGTGGGTGCAAGAATTGCTAGTGGTGCATCACGTGTTATTTCTTTGATATAATTAAGGGGCACGTGAGA
>BQNB010106182.1:0-23443 GCA_026074375.1 Tanacetum coccineum | reverse complement strand
AAACATATTTGGATAACCTGCCAAGAGAAAAAGTGGAATTTGGAAACCGTTTGATTGTAGGTTCCTAAGGGTTAGAGGTACATGCATTACACACAGAGGTGCCAGACTTACATTTAGAGTCACTGGATCTAATTAATTTTCCTTTAATGTCAAACATCTTTCCAGTGGGTAACCACCTAAGGCACATTCTAGGTTTACTAGGCTTAGGTGAAGCAAGTCTTTCAGAGAACCCTACCTTCTTAGGTTTCTTGACCTGTGGCATATGTTTTGTTTGATTTTCAATATTTAAGACATTTGCCTTTTGTTTCTTACCACGAGAATTCATTCCATTCACATAATTAAGCACACAAACATCATGATTTGCAGTAATTAAACATTGCTTACATATAGCACAAACAATTTCAGATTATCGTTCCAAATAGCAAGCTTAACGTTATTACATTCAGCTGACATATGTTTCTTATTCTTAGAAAGCAGTGAATTCCTAGGATGTTATTCTACTTCAACTTCTTTATTCTTGATGCGACTACTCTTAGACGCAGAAGGGACCCTATCATTCTTTATATTGCTCCTAGGCTGTGGCCTTCTAGTCTTAGTAGTGATGCCTACTCCTGTAGAAGAGAAACCATTTGAGTCAGAATTAACAACTTTCTTAGTGATGACATGAGGTTGTGGAACAATGATCGGATTTGTCCTAACGCTTGCTTTAATAGGTTTGTTAGGCACAGACTTTTCTTCCCTAGAGTTCTTAAAATGAGTAATCCTAAACATTCCAAGGCAATCACTTTATCATTTTCTACAACCTTTGATTCTTTGGTAGTGGGTACCGAGTTTAAAGTGACTGGATTTGACAAATCATTCATCTTATCGACCTTTTGAGGAACCCTAGTTTTTGAAAAATTTGGACGTTCAGATTGAAAAGCATTTGGTTGTCTTACAAAAAACGTGTTTCTTAAATATTGCAAAAATGATTTCCTCTCGGTTGATTGATTTGCAAATTTAGTATTCGTACTCGTACCTTTGGTGGTGTCCTTTTGTTCAGAAACCTTTTCGAATAACTGGGCTCTTAGCTTAGCATTTTCATAAATCATGTCATGTAATTTGTTTTGCAAAGATTTAATTATCATTTTGGTTTGAGCCCGTGTCACATTGATAGAGTCAAACAGGTTTTTGTATGCAGTCTTAAGATGAGCATTTTCCTTTTCATAATTCCGAACCTGAAACTCTAATTCTACGTTCTCATTTTCAAGTTTCTGAGGCAAAGGATCAAGGGTATTTGATACACATGAAGTATCTTTACTTTTACCCTTGGTATCTCCTAACTGAGCTTGAAACTGTTCGATCTTTTGTTGCATGTCATTATAAGCTTTACCGTACGAAAGTTTGTCATATTTGCATTCTTTACATGTTTGTACCAATCATTCCAAAGTTTAGCATATTCATTCTCCTTTTTAATGATACAATTTTCAAAACGTTCTTTTGTACGTTCAAGATCAATTTGGAGATTTGATGTATCTACAACAGAATGGTTTTGCACAATAGACATAATATCCTAACTGACAACTGCTCTCAAGAGACGCTCAATTTCTAATTCCAATGCCTTGTGCTTAGCAAGAGATTCATCAGCTTCTTTTGCAAGAGATTTGAAGTCTTGAACAACTTTGGCTGCCTCTTTCAAAAATTATATTTCAAAGTTTTGCACTCTAGCATTAACTTGGTTAACGATATGGAAATTTCATCTTTTACAACTTTGTAAATCTCTTGGTGAGCAGAAGATGACCAATTATGTATATTTAAAGTCATTTTTTGTTTGACAACACGTTGAAGAGTCACAATGGTGCTTTTTACCTCATTTAGAAATTTTCGTGCAACACTTGGTGTAGTATCATCCGAAAACTCTTCATTTGGTATAGAAATTGATTTAGAAACATTAGCCATTTTGGAAGTATTTGAAAGATATAACTCTTCACGTGACTTGGCCGTTTGAGAAACAAAAACCCCCGAAAGATGATTAATCTTTGTATAATTTTATGGTTTTATTTCTTTGTTTAATTGTTTCATTTTTAAGCGACTCTCTTGAGCGAGTTCTAGTGTCTCCTCCGAATCATACACAGCAGGAGGATCATGCTTTTCTAATATAACTTTGCCATTATACAAACTCTGTTGTTTCTGCTGAGTTTCTTTGAGATAAAAAGGATTTTGATAACCCAAAGCCATTTTTTGTTTGGTGTGGTAAAATGAGTCTGGCTTAGGTGAACGCATGTGCATCGTTTGAATCGATTGACCCATTTTAACCAAAATACTATCTAGATCCTTTATCTTGTTCTCAAGTTGAATTTTTTTATCAAGAAGCTCGTCTTCGCGTATTTTGAAATCAGACTTCAACCTTTTCTTTTCTTTTTGAAGAGAAGAAACGTTTGACTTTTGCTTTGAAAGCTGGTTATTTAAATTTGAAAATTTCTCATTCAAAGCCGTTATTTGTTTTCCTGAACTTAAGTGAAGTGCATTTATCTTTTTAGTAAGACACTGCTCTTGATAAACAGACTTTTGATAACACCTTTCAAGTTTGTCATATTTTTCTTAACTAATTTCAAAACACTTTACTTGATTTTTATATCTAGCAAGCTCAGTGGTCAATTCCGTATTTGTTTCTTTCATTTTGCGATTGACCAAATTAACTTTCTCAACTTCAGCAACTAAATTATGAAATAATGATTCATGGTATGCATGTCTTTCCTCAACAGTTGTAGAATGTTGTTCTACTATTCCCCCACCTTGTTCCACACTAGAAACCGCATAAACAACATTACTATCATTCTGTTGTACTTTTTGTGGTTCAGGAATGGGCTCGAGTAGCTCAGTATACTGCTCCTCTTGAGTGAACATATTGAATATATCATTATCGTAACAATTTCTGCATTAAAACATATTAAATAATATCTCATATCATAGCAGTTGTCATAGTTTAGTAAAACCTCAGCTGATCCGTTTGAATCATAGACGGGAGCTTTAATCAGTCTGAGTACGCCGATGTCGATGCTTACCTGCAAATAGCCATCAAAATGCATTTGCATTGAGACTTCCGCAATTTCATAAAGATCTGCTGTCAGCAGCCATCAAATCAAACTCTTTCAGCTTGAGTTGGATTCCTTCCTGCTTCTTCTTTGACAATCAACAACTGGTCTGAAGATAAGCAGCATCCCGCTCCTTGGTCTGACTGTACAGTTCTCAGCAAGATGACCCAATCCTCTGCATTTGTTGTAACACCTTATCTGATTACCATTATTCCCAGTCGCATTACCCTCAGCCCGAGCTGCTACAACATTTCCATTCCCATTTGGATTCTGATTAGTAATTCCTGGAACAATAATTTGCCCATTCTGATTACCAACATTCTGAACACCAACTGCATCTTGAACAACCTGATTCCCGACATTCTGTACTGCATTATACCGTTTTGGATACCCCAAGCATTCTGCCCAGCATACTGTTTAAAACTATTCCCACCATGGCTTCCAACCATCCGCATCTGTCTATCTTGAGCCCATATTCATAACCCGGTTGAGCAATCTGCCTATTATAGGGTTGATGAACATCTCTGGTTTGTTGTTGGTTGGTATTTAGATAGTTTAGATTGAATATGCCTTAGCCTTTAGAATGAGTGCCTATGTTCATTGGCGGTTGGGGATCTGTAATGTCTTCGGGATTTGGCATTGGTTGTTGCAATGTAGTTCTGTTGATGATGGTTGTGGTTATAGTTTGTTGTTGGATAGGGTTATGGTTGTGCATGTAGGTACTTGTGATAGGTTGATTCTTGGTGAAACACTGGAAAGTGAAAGGATTGTTGAATTTGCCATGAGTGCTAGCGATCATGTTTTTTGCAAGTCGTCAGCTCTTTGATCATCCAACCTCCTTTTGAGTGTAACTTCAGAAATCATACAACTGATGTAATCTGTCGTATGCAAAGTCCTTTGTTTGATGAACAATAGTAACATGTCGACTCCATTCGGTTGTAAGATTTTAGGAACTTGAGATTACTAGCAATCTTTTCAGGAAAGTGTTTGTTTCTCTTAAAATCATTCATCAATTTTGAGAAACGGTGATAGTAAGACTCAATTGATTCCCCATCAGTGGAGGTAAACCTTTCCCATTCATTAAACAACTTAGCCTTCTTTTCTTGAATTTCCAATATCGGAACTTTCATCAATTGTTGCACACAGTAACCAGATTCCTGAGCATTTACAACTATCAACAAGCAGCATAGATGTGTTTCAGGAAGACCTAGAGAAGAAGTCTGTGACAAGCTTGATCATCTGCTCCATCTTTTAAATTTTATGCTGCTGTGATTCATCATCGGTTGTTCATGAACCGTTTTAGGAACAGGTACTCACGGTCTTGCATCAACCTGGTTCAGGATCATGCGTCTGACATAAGGACCATTCATAATGGATTTGTAGATTAACTTTCCATTTGGTCTACTCTTAGCATACCGAAGAAGACGTGATGACCATGGAACATAGTTCTCTTTGTTAAGCATAGGAGGGCGGTTTTCAGAACCGGCTGCATAAATGTCTTGTTGAGTCGACATTGCAAAGAGTGATGTAAAATGATAAACAAGGATCTTTATAGGTAAAGTGATTTTGTTTTGTGGTGAAAACTATTTTACGGGATTTTAAATCTGTGATTAAAAACCAGAGAAAAAAAAAAATGGTATCTTTCGCAGGATTTATAACAAAATCAAGACAAAACCGTAAAACAAAAATTTGACTAGTTCGGAATCCTCTGCAATCGTTCCGGATCGATAAGCCTCCTTCGCTAGTTTCGTTCCTAACCTATTCGGGTTCCTCTGGTTCGGCTCCTTCGCTAGATACGGATTCTCCCGAGTTCGGTCCTCTGGTTCGTCCTTCGCTAGTTCGATTCTCATACGACAATAGTTGAACAACTCAGTTCACTATCCTCTAGTTCGAATACTCTTGATCGATTCTCTCATTTTCGATCCTCTAGTAGAGAGATCAACTATTTGATCCTCTCGTTCGGCACAAATGAATCTCACTCGATCGTCCTTGAAGGAAAATTACTGCGATCGTCCCACAGAAAATTACTCGTTCGTATCCAAACGAAAATACACCGTTCGGAAACGTCCAAAAGAAAAGAACTCGTTCGGAATCCTTGAAAGGAGTAAACCTCCGTTCGAATCCTAAAAGAGAATTTTGCCTCGTTCGGCTTGAGACACAAGAACTCGTTCGGTCCCAAACAAGTACGTTGCTTCGATTCTTTGCTTCTTTTTGTCCGACCTTTTAGTTGCGTTTTGCCAGCAACCACAATAAGAACCCAACTAGACGCTTTTGAAACCAAGTAACTACAAGCACTAAACCACGACGAAACCACACCGAAATAGCCAAAACGAAACCAAGAGAAAACTAAAAAAAACACCCGACGAATGATAAGCTTAAAAAAAATACCACAACCAAATCACAACACCCAACCTTGGCTCTTGATACCACTATTTAGGATATCATTTCACACCAAACACAAAAATAAGAAAAAAGATTTTTAGAGAGAGAAAGATAAAAGGAAATTGGTTACTTGTTCATGAAAAGAAAAATGAGAAGCAACACCCTCTCCATACTTGGAGAGGGCTTTAAATAGTTACAAGAGAAGACTATTCTTGTGGGCTTTGAGTTAGGCCGGTTCTTAACACAAATGGGCTTGAGCCCGACAACTAGGCCCAACTAGCTTAACTAAACTCCCGAAAACTACGTTTTCCTATACAAGGCTCGGGATTGTTTAATGACCATCACTTTACTAAATATCACGGCTAACAATTAAAGGCTTGGTTAAGCCTTTACAAGAGTTAAAGCAAGGAAAAGGAAGGATTAGGGTTTTATTGTGGATTAGGGTTTCTTGGTTGTGAAAGCTTTGGTTTTATATCTAAAAAAGGGTTTAGAATATAGTGGTCTCCATATACAATCGCATTAGGTCAACTAAAACCCTTTAGAATTTACTTTCATGATTTTCAAAATGTATATAATAGTTTATATTGGCATCATCACCATTTAGGAATTTTTAACATTGTAAAAATGAATTTTTACTTGTGGCTATGCTTTGAATAACTTTTATTCACATGTAATGGGATGTTAAAATGATTATAATTGAAGTATAAGTCCTGTACACTCTTGTGTATGTATAAAAAAGTTATGTATAAACTTGTTAATTTAAGGTTTACTTAATAAATTATGATTTACATGTGTTGATACGGACTTAACCATGGAGCTCTTGTACATATGATGGACGACAAATGGAACACTATTATATGTAACAACATATGATATATCAGTTTGAGAAGATATATTGTGCAAACTATTAAGTTGACAAGCGTTTATAAAAACAAGTGTATATAATATTTATATAAAATATGTAAAGATTTGTTTATTGATCGAAATCCAAAATATGGGTTTAACAATTTTTATAAAATATTAACGTCTCATGACGATTCCTCCAAAAAAGGAAAAACACGAAAAACGGATAAATAACCAAAAATAACTAGTTTACGAGTTACACGTTAATTAACGCGTTATTACAAAAGATTTTATAAAAAACAAGTTTAAATAAAATACTTCTAATATATTAAAGTTTATTTATTTTTTCACAATATCACTTATTTTAAATTCCAAAACAAACGGGGGATCAGAAGTTTTGGATCAATAACGAAGGAGTATTATGATTACGCGAGATTATATATTTAAATGTATAAAAATACTTTTATAAAACTATTTTTATAAAAGTTACTATTCAAATCAGTAAATAACATTTTGAAAACACTATTAATATGATAGAATTTTCAATTACAAAGACGTGCTCGAAAGAATGGCTAAAAACGAAACTATAACGAATAAAATACGACATTTACGACAACTAAAACTATAAAATTAACTTTATAACTGGCGTAAACAAGTAAGAAAGTACATTCACCAGAGACATAACTACAAAATGTCATAATTTGATCGTCGTCTTAAATACGACAAGCGAGGACCCCTAAGAACTAAGAAACAAGCATAAAACGAAAGAAAATGCGTCGTATTTTTACTATCGAACAATTTATAAACTTGTAACTATTATTAACATGATTACACTAAAACGATTAAGGATGATTGAGCTATATAGATTGTATATGGTATAGTTCTACTTAAAAGTGATTAGTACTTATACGACCTATATTGATTTAGGTTGGCACTCGATCATTAACCGTGACGCTATTTTTCTGTGATATACTAGCAATAACGTGCACACTCAAGTGAGTTTACATAGCCCCAAGTTTTAAAACAAATTTTTGTTTTACAAGTTTTTAGGGTGAGAAACATTCATTGTTTTACAATTGGACATACAAGAGGAAACTTTAACTTTATATATTACTGTTGCCCTAAGTAGCGATAACCCTCGTTGATCTCCACAACATGAACTGTGCAAAACTGGATTGGTAAGCGCGAATGTTATGAATTAGATCTATTGGGATTTGACAACCCCGTTCGGGAGATTAGCTTATCACTGACAAAGGAACGAATACCATCTGAACAAAGGGATGTTGCAGGGGTTGTTGAACATCAAACAGAGGGCAATGTAGTAATTATATTGACTCACTTATGACGATCGTTCAGTGTCATGAGCTTAGGGCAACGTAATTACATTTAAATGATGTCTGCATCTGTTGCATTATCATACACTTGGGAAATCTTGTGGTCCTACAATATACGATTTATCAAACCTATGAATTCACCAACATTATTATTGACGTTTTAAAGCAATGTTTTTCAGGAGGTCAATAAGCACGAGGTGCAAGGGATACATTGGTGGTTTTGATTTGGATATCATGCATTAAAGATTTTGTTGCATTACATTTTGTATATCTGTTATGGGCTAGAAATCTTTGTATTTTGAACAAGTGAACAAGTGAAGCTTCGGGCTTATGTAACAAATACTTTGTTAAATCCAATGTATCGGTTTTAAACGACTTTTTGGTCATTCTATATATATCTTGTGTTATTGATCTATGAAGTAACACGCCCCGGACCCTTATTCCGCTGCAACCCAATTTGGGGGTGTTACAATATTTATCCGTACGAATTGAAGCGCATAAATGCTTGTATCGCTATTATAATGAAGTGCGAAGGTTGCAAACTTCTATACTCGTTTGAAGTAGTGTGCTTATCCTAAGTATGAGAGGAAAGAAAGTATCCCCTAAACCAAATGAAAAGGAAAAAATAAGCCAAGTGAAAAAAAAGAGAAAAGAAATAAAAATAGGAAGTTATTACATTTACAAATAAGGTGGATTATAATTTTATTATAAACCTTTTTCGACAAATATAAAACCAATAATATAACAAAATAAATTACCTCTTTTGGTGTTTATGTTTGGTGCTTACGCCATGTCAGTGCAGTTTAGTTTCTTGTACAAGCCTATGGTAATATGAACATTTCATGACTGTGCATATGAGTGACTTCCGTATACCATCTACTTCACTAAAGTGAGCGAGTGTGAATCAAACTTATCTATAAAAATTCGTGAGTTGCTTTGTCGCGTTATCTAAGTTGTGATCATTAACATGTTTACTTTCTACTGATAAAACGAAATACTTTTGCTTTGATTGCTTGAGGGAAAGCAATAAGCTAAGTATGGAGGGATTTAATAATGCTCCAAATATACATAAAATATCCCACAAAAATGTGTAAAATATATATGTTAATGCATGAAATATTGCACGTTTAGTTTCTTGTTGGTGTAATAGTTGTTTCAAAACCAAGAAGGATGAAAAGGACTAAAAGCGCAAAGGAAATCCGTTTAGATACACTAATGGTCGCCAAGAGAAGAATCTTGAAGTGGTGTTAATGAAGATTTAATGAAAAATGACAAAGCGCTGCACACTTCCATGAAGAGCGGTGCACTTCGAGACGGGTAATGCAATTTAATGTTAAAGCCAAGTGTGGCGCACAATTTTACTTGTGCGGCGTACTTCGACCTGCAGTTACTAAAAATCATAATTATTGCATTCATATTGTAACTCTTCACTTGTCCTCTTCTACCAACTAATATCCTCACATTGGCTATAAAAGGAGCATGAAATCAAAGGTTCTAATCATCCCTTCTCCTCTTAATCACCCTATTCTTCACATAGTAAAAGTATCTCAATCTTAGAAGAAGTAGCAAGAAAGTTCTTGGGGAATAGTTGAAGTTGTTCTTGGATCTTCATCATTTCCAGGAATAGAATCACCAAAGGAGGTTGAAATCAAGTGAAAGGGGGTTGTGACAAAGTTATTACAAGTTTATAGTTGAATTTCCATGTTTCATATAGTTTTCATTTGGGAAAACTCTTGTAAAAACATCATCTTTTGCTACTGGAATCATTATAAAAATGTTTCTCTTCTTGAATATGATATTTGCTGAATCTATTATGCTTGTTATAAGTTTTACTTTTATTATTATGGAGTAGTAGTATATATTTATTTGGGCTAACATGGACAATGATATGAACAACTTTAATGTTATGCGTATGAATATGATCTTGATGAATTCGATGTTTAATTATCCGGATACTTGTTACATGTTTGATTGATCATATACGGTGGATATAAGTCGAAAGACTCCACCATTATGTTTACATTTCGCATTGTTTGTCAATGGAAATTCGATATTAGTCTTGTGAGAATTGACTAGTAAAATGTTTATCAAACCAGATATGGAAATGTTTAATACTTAATCTCATGTCTAACGAACTTGATAAAGGGATTTTATCATTATCATATTTATACTTGAATCGATCTTAATGCATTTTATATATTGAAGATTAAAGGCCAAAAGGATTCTTTCATATATGAAATAGTTAATTGTTTAAATGATTATCAATCTATTCATACTTTTATACCTTAATTCATGAATGCTTGGTTGTTTGCTTGTTTGTCATCATTGTTCTCGGTCCAAATAAATATCATTTTTATATCTTGAAATATACCTTTATCTTTAGATCCGTGACAGTCTATAAGATAACTTTTTGTAAAACGTTCTGACTTTTCTTAGAATTACCAATCCCGTGGAACGACCTGGTCTTACCTAAAAAGATTAAACTACATACGTGGGTTATACTTTTACCCATGTGTTTCCGTCTAATAACCGGTAATTTTAGTCTTATAAATTTAAAGCTTTTGAAACACATCACAAACCCTAGACAAAAACTTGTTCCCTAATCTAAGTTATTGACTAGCAATCCCACACTTCTAAAAAATGACGCTTTAAGTCCTTCTCTTTTTATTCAACGTGTATTAATTAGTTTATAACATTTAACGGTAAAACTAACAATCCGTTTAATATATTTCGTGAAACGTATTAAACCTTTAATAATAAATATAACATTTATATATATTAAATGTTTAATAAACGTACTCTTCGTGTCTTAACGTATGTGTCCCCGATAGGCTCACGTACTTTCTAGTTGTATTACATGCGTATCCGACTACCATATTCCAACACTATATTGTAGACTTGCTGCCTTGGTATGTTATTTTTGCGTGAAGGTGTAGTAATATGTACACGATAAATAATATATATCTGTCCAACCCACAGCGCGCGCATCGTACAAGCGCATCTCTACAACACCCCCTCACCAACTACGCCCACAACAGACATAAATAATATATATCTGGGAAAATTTTTCCGAGCCTAATAGGGGACAACGCGTTAATAACGTAAAACATTTATATTTAAATGTATTCGGTGTGAATATATAATTAGTGTGTAAAGCGTATAGAGGACTATTATCTGCAATTAATGGGAGCAAAAAAAAAAGTGTGAGAATTATTCCTTTTTGCCATAGCGCAATTAGTATCCTAACTCCAAGAGGAGGTGATTATTGCCATAACTTGCAAGCAAGTTATGTAGGCTAAATAGGAGATTTTGCGGATCATTATTTACAACAACATGACAAAAAATCAGAATCCCTAAAAATCTCTCCTCTTCTACCCATCTTTGCTTAACCGGTCAAGAAAAGACAAAACCCAAAGGGGTTCGGGTCTTGATTTTGGTCAACCGACCCAAAAACACTCAAGTTCGTGATTTGATTGTTCAAGAGTCGAATAGCGTGTTATTGATTTTCATTACACCTACTAGTACGTAAACGGCATAGCTTAATTATTTGCGCTACGAACTAGAATTAATGTGTTGAACGAGTAGAGAGCATCTTACTTTAATCTATGGCTGGGTTTTCCCTTCGCCGTGGTTACTAGATATTGACACACTCTATAGTTGTCATAAAAAACAGTTGCGTTCATTAATTAGCGCACAACACAGTACACACTTCTGATCCCTTTGTTAATTACATTTTCTATACGTGTTTATTTATTCTGATGCGTACTCGTGTTAATACATAATTTATTAGATCATAAAACCTAACAGTGGCATCACGAACCATCGTTTAGAATTTGTAACTTTAATGAAGTAAAATTAGACAAATTAGGGTTCTTGGTTAATTTTAAGCCCTTTGGGAATTTTAAATCATAAATATTAGATCTTTATTATTGTTAAAATTAATTAGACGAAACCCTAGGTTGTATGTAATTTTATGAGTTAAAATTCGATAGTTTAATTGTTAATTGATCGTCTTTCGAGTAATTAATTGTTAATGAGTTATCTGTGATAAACACATGCATGTTTATCATGGATAGATATATGATATATGAATTCGTGGTTAATTGTTAATTGTTTGACATGCAATTCGATGATTAGAACATAAAAGATTGAGTTTTTTTTATAGTTTTTGGATTGTTAGACACACTGTCACTAAAAAAATTCGTAAAATATTCTTCGTAAGTCGAAAAAAATTGCAATTTTTATGGTAGATCCACGACTCAGTAGGCTACAACTATGTAGCTTACTACAAAAGTTGGGGAAGACCCTATCTATGTCCTGACGGGGCCTGAAGTCGACTAAAATTTTCTATCAGCTTTTATATGCTATGTGGTACATACTTATATAAGGCTTACGCAATCGATTATATCGATGTATGTGGCCTGATTCAATGGAAGAAGGAGCCTTATATGAGCATGTACATAAGTTAATTATTCGATAATTAGAATCATCATTTTATGAATTGTATGTGTTAAGTGTAAGTGTTTTAAATAAATGTTATGTGTATTAGTAGTTTGTATTTATTGTCCGTTTTTATAAGTTTTGACTTGAGTAAAAACAAAGGGTTTTCTAAAAAAGAAAAATATAAACATGACTAATAATTATGAAATAAGATTTATTATAGACTATTAATTGCGAAGTCATATGAGTCAATTGGGTGTGGTTATCTATAATGTTAGGACTCATACCTTAACTTTCCATGACGAGACTTGCAATTTAATAAGTTTATAATGTGTTTTCTAAATTAAAGAGTTAAATTTTTTTTATCAATGATGAAATTTGCAAAACTACTATTTATTTGCAAGGCATATCACTAAAGGTTTGAGGTTCATACTCTATAATATCCCTGATATCTTGCAATTAATTAGGAAGCACAAATGGTCTAGGGTTTGAATGGTTTTTATCATTCTTTAATCTTTTCTCGGGATAAAATAAAAATTCTTTATATTTGAAAACACGTTGAATCGTCAATTTTAAAAAGGTATCACTATTTATTCATAGGATGTATAGAAAATGAGTGACACCGTAATAAGTAACTTAATTGAGTAAAGTTTTTATTAAAGTTTATGATACT
Source organism: Tanacetum coccineum (assembly GCA_026074375.1). Taxonomy (NCBI): domain Eukaryota; kingdom Viridiplantae; phylum Streptophyta; class Magnoliopsida; order Asterales; family Asteraceae; genus Tanacetum; species Tanacetum coccineum. The sequence continues at coordinate 10,697 of BQNB010106182.1, read as the reverse complement.
GAGATGTATGCATGCTTCTTCGTACATATTTGCCACGACAAATAGAAATTCCCTTTAAGATAAGTTGTTGCCATCAAATTTGTAAGAACACTCGTAAATTGCCTTTTACATCACGTGAGACGTATGTAAATTGCAATCCCAAGGTGATTATACACTTTTCATGAGACATTGATGTTACATAATCACAGTTCTTGATTGAACGACTTAATCAAGGTAAGCTGGTGAGACCTTATTCTCGAGGCATAGATGTGATAAAACATGCTTACTAGTATATTAATGTAATAAAATAAGTCCATAATGTTCTAGGAATTGCAATTGGATTGGAAATTATTGATCTTCAATTGCCTTTTGAATACACCATTGATAGTAGATAAACTAATGTGATGGTGGTATGTCAAGTTGGATCCTATGCCTAAAAAAATTAATTGTTTATATAATTAAACATGGGTATTTAATTTTCTTCAAAGAGTATTATCGAAAATACTAAAATCTTGAACTTAATATGTTTTGTAGATGGCACTACCTGTTCAAAACATAAACCATTCGGCTTTCAGGTCGATGTTCGAAAGAGAAAAACTTGCTGGTTCAAATTCTAATGATTGGTTTCGTTCACTCAAGCTGGTCTTGAGAGTTGAAAAGAAAATGTTTGTCATTGAACAGCCTACCCCCTGCTCCTGCTCTAGATTCCATCGCTTAGGTTTTTGCGAACTGGGATGCGGTATATGATGCTCATAATGAGGTTGCTTGTCTTACACTTGGAAGTATGACTCCCGAACTACATAGATAGTTTGAAAAATCCTCACCTTATGAGATGCTTCAGGAGCTTAAATCTATGTTTGAGAAACAAGCTGGAGTTGAGAGGTTTGACCTAATTCAAACTTTCTATGCTTGAAAACATGAAGAGGGAAAGTCAGTTGGCTCATATGTCATCAAGATAAAAGGTTATGTAGAGCAACTGGAACGTCTTGGTTATGTGCTCACGCAAGATCTTAGTGTTGGTTTAATCTTGAATGGCCTCACTAGTGATTTCGCCAGTTTTGTAAGAAACTATAATACGCATAACATTGGAAGACGATTGGTGAACTAAATGCTCTGCTTATTGAGTATGAGAAAGGTTTACCTAAAAAGGCTTCTACACCACAAGTAATGACGATTCAAGGTAGTGGAATCTAGAAATCCAATAAGAAATCACAAAATGCTAAAAGGAAGGGTAAAAAGGAAAGGAAAGGGAAAGGATAAACGTTATATCCCTAAGCCTAAAAAACCCTAAACCTTATGCTAAAGAGCACCCGTGTTACACCCAGGCAATCCAAGAGGGCCCGGTCCAAGCCCGCATGGAAAAAAGATTATGCCATGTAAATCTATCCCTTAAATAATGTCATTGTTTAAGAAAGTATTAAGTCTTTATAGGAAAGTCATTAATTACATGTTTGACAAGAAAAGTCTTGTGTTTATATTGTCTTACAAGATAAGGTTATTCGATTATATATACCGAATGATTTTCATTAATGAAAGATATGTTTTTGCCAATAAATCTCTAAATCTTCTTCCTCTCTTCTTAAGGAGCCCGCACACGCTTGAAGTATCCCGATACTATCTATAAGGGTTGTATCAACCTGACAATGGATAACACCTGCCACCACTACAAAGAGGTGGGTTATTAGAAAAGAAATTGTCATGTTTACCTTGTTGAGTTAAAGAAGAAGAAGAAGAAAGTTGGCACTGCTAGTTCTTCAGATATCTTCATAATAGAATTATTTTTTCCCAAATAAATCCTAAGTGTATGACATTGGTTGTGGTACTCACATTTGTAACACAAAATAGGGTCTTAGAGGAGAAAGAAAGATGAAACATGAAGCTCTCTATTTGTACATGGGCAATGGTGTTCGTGCACAAGTAGAAGCTATTAGAAGTTTTGACTTAATTTTACCTAATGGCCTAGTGATTTGTTTAGACACTGTCATTATGCACCTGCTATTACTAGAGGTGTTGGTTCAGTTTCTTAGTTGGTTGACAATGGTTTTATCCAATGTTTTATGGATTATGGTATTTCAGTTTCTAAGAATGATGTTCTTTATTGGAATGCTATTCCACCTAACGGTATTTATGAAATTGATATGCTTAATCTTGTGCCAAGTGTTAATTCTATTTATAATGTTAACTCGGAAACACTATAAAGGAACTTCGATCAGATCGAGGAGGCGAATATATTAGTAAAGAGTTTAAAGATTATCTTAAAAGCTTGTGGAATTGTCCAGCAGCTTACACCTCCACACACACCACAACACAATGGCATGTCGAAAAGGAGGAATCGTACCTTGTTGTACATCGTTCGATTAATGATGAATCTTACAACTCTGCCTTTATCCTTTTGGGATTATGCTCTAGAGTCTGCTACACGCATTCTCAATATGGTTGCAACTAAGAAGGTTGATAAGAAACCATATGAATTATGGTATGGGAAAGTTCCTAACTTGTCTTACTTAAAGGTCTGGGGATATGAGGCGCTTGTGAAGCGGGATACGCCTGACAAACTCCAATAAAGATTTGTTAAGTGTATCTTTATAGGATACCCAAAAAAACAATGGGTTACTATTTCTACTTCCCACCAGAAAACAAAATAGTTGTTGCGAGGTATGCTAAGTTCTTGGAGAAAAATCTTATATCTCAAGAAGTCAGTGGGAGGGCCGTAGAACTTGAAGAAATTCAAGATGAAGATACATCACCTTCTGAAAATACTAACAAAATTCCTATGGAGGTTGAAGGTTTAAACCACCTGAAGAGGAAGTAATTCCCGTATGTAGGTCCGCAAGGACACATCAAGCTCATGAATGCTTATGTCTAAATGTAGAAGTAGAGGAGCATAGTTTCGGGGATCTTAATGAACCCACTAACTATAAAGCTACAATGTTAGATCCGGAATCTAATAAGTGGCTTGATGCTATGAATGCGGAGATGCAATCCATGAAAGATAATCAAGTCTGGTGCTTGGTTGATCTATCTCCTAATGGTAAGACTGTTGGAAGTAAATGGCTTTTTAAGAAAAAGACTGACATGGATGGCAATGTACACACTATAAAGCTCATCTTGTAGCAAAAGGTTTTAATCAAACCTACGGGGTTGATTATGAAGAAACGTTCTCACTCATTGCTGACATTAGAGCTATTAGGATTCTTATAGTTATAGCGGCTTTCTATGACTATGAGATATGGCAAATGGATGTAAAAATTACCTTCTCAAATGGTTATCTTGATGAATATATTTATATGGTGCAACCTGAAGGTTTTATTGATCCTAAACATCCCAAAAAAGTATGCAAGCTTCAAATATTCATTTATGGTCTTAAGCAAGCATCAAGAAGAAGGAATAAGAGATTTGATGAGGAAATCCAAAGGTTTAGTTTTGCTCAAAATCTAGATAAGCCATGTGTATATCAAATGGCTAGTAGGAGTAATGTTACATTCCTCATCTTATATGTTGATGACATAATCATCATGGGAAATTACGTTCTAATGTTACAAAGTGTAAAGTCATATCTTAGAAGGTGTTTCGCCATGAAAGATTTGGGGGAAGCAGCATTTATTCTTGGAATCAAGATCTATCGAGATAGAACTAAGCGATTAATTGAACTTAGTCAAAGTGCTTACATAGATGAAATCTTGAAAAGATATATGATGGATAATTCCAAGCGTGGTAACATCCCCATGCAAGAAAGACTTGACTTCTATAATACACAAGGTGCTTCAACACCTGAAGAGGTGAAGCATATGCAAAATATTCCTTATGCTTTGGCATAAGGATCCATATGTATGTAGTTTGATGCACTAGACCTGATGTTGCATTCGCGCAAAATATAACTAGCCGTTTTCAACAGAACCTAGTAGAACCACATCGTACTGCTATGAAAACCATTCTTACGTATTTAAGAAATACTAAAGACATGTTCGTGGTTTATGGTGGAAATCCGGAAGCTGAACTTCAAGTTGATTGCTATTGCGATGCTGGATTTAAGACCGATAAAGATGACACAAAATCTCAAATAGGATACGTCTTCATTTTTAATGGAGACGCATTAGACTGAAAGAGCTCCAAGCAAAGTAATACTGCAATGTCCGCTATAGAAGTTGAATACGTAGCTGCTTCAGAAGCTGCAATAAAAGTTGTTTGGATTAGGAAGTTTATTTTACGGCTTGGTATAGTACCAACAATAAATAAACCGATTAAGATGTTTTGCGATAATCCAGCCGCACTTCTTATCGCCAACGAACCAGGGGTTCAGAGGGGCGCCAGACACTACCATAGAAGATACCATTACGTTCGCGAATGTATTGAATTGGGCGAAATTAATCTTCTTAAAGTTTACACCAATGACAATCTAGCAGATCCTTTTATGAAAGCTTTATCAAAAGGAACGCTTACTCAACATGCTAGGAGCACTGGACTGCATTTAGCTAGTAGTTTCATGTAGATCTGTGTTTTGTATTTGGATAAGGGATGTTAAGAAAATTTTATTAATGATAAAAGATACATGGTATGAAGTTATATTTAATATAAATTGTGTCTTATATTTGCATGTTTAATCCGTGAATAATTTTATATTCTAAATTAGTCTATTGTCGATCAACAATATAGGAATATTGTTGAATTAAGACAAATCTGAGTGATTGTTGATATTTTGGATATTAAAGAATGTGTCCGCCAAACTCACATGATAATCATAAGATGAATATCGAACTTCCCCAACTAACAAGATTATCTCTTTATGGATCAGCATCATTAAGTGAATCTTGTAAATGATTTCGTTTAGTAAATCCTTAGACTTGAGACGCAAGTAGGTCTTGCATGTGTGGATAATCTTTCTTGATTCAGTTTAAGTTATCCTGAATAAGGTAGCTAATAAGGACTATTTTAAAAGTAATTGTGAATTATGTGACTTAACACTGTAGTCAATATAGAATTTGTTCCTTCAATAGTTGAAGAATGATGCCATTGGGCCCCTTGGTAGGGTTAATTAGATGTATGTGTGGCCGCACCCAAAAACTCATGTAGATGTGTCTCAATGATTTTTGGTAATCTTGATTAATTACGTATACGAGAAACAGAATCGTTAAATAATGGAATGACTATTGATCCATATCCATGTTTAACATGGTATCAGAAACAAAGGGATAGTAAATGCATAAATCATTTAACCGTGACTTTATAAAACCACACTCGGGTATTTCTGAGAGCATTGGCGTGTTGCTAGACATTTACCAATGTTATTATATTATTTGATACATGTTCAAGTGGGATCTTTAGGAATATGTGCACGATAAATAATATATGTTCGAGAATTTTATCCGAGCCTATTGGGACGCACGCGTTAATACGTAAAACACTTATAGTTAATATATTAGGTGTAATATATTAATTATTGGTAAAACTATAAGGACTAATATGAAATTATGGATAAAAAGAAAGTGTGAGAATTATTTCCTTTTTACCTTAGCCAATTAGTTTCCTAATCTCCAAGAGGACGTAATATTGCATAACTTGCAAGCCAAGTTATGTAGGCTATATAAGGAGGATTTAGGACATTATTTGACTCAACTTGAAAATCATAATCCCTAACAATCTATCCTCTCTCCCTCTTTGCTTAAACGGTCGAAACAAAACCAAAAGGGGTTTCGGTTTGTTTAGCCAACCGACCCAAACAACCCTCAAAGGGTTTTCATGTTGATTGATTCAAGAGTCGAAGGCGTTTGGTTTGCTTTATCACTACTAGTACTAGCATACTTAATTGTTTGCTATGAACGTATTGTATGTGTTGAAGTAGAGAGATCTTACTTTAGATCTTTGGTAGTTTTTGCGTGGTTACTAGATTTATACACACACGTATATTCAAGAATGTTGTTCTTTAATTGCTAAAAGGTACACGTGTCTTGATCCCTTTGTTAATTACATGTTCTATACGTATTTATTTATTCCACTGCATACTCGTGTTAATAAATAGTTTATTAGATCATAAAACACAACAGAAGGTTGTGAAACTCATCTTACCATTGTATAGTATGTAGTCATTAAACTAATGCTCATTTCAACTTCGTGTTTATTGATTACTCTATAAAAAGCAATGGTCTAGATATAAATTTATTCAATTAAGAATCTATGTAAGTTTATAGTATCACATCATGCCTAAATAAAATACACCATGTTGAAGCGAGGCGAACCTGTTTTAGTCATGTATCATGTATGCCTCCACATTATCATTATGACATTTAAAACAAAATATAGAAACGTAATTACAAATTTAAATAGTCAATAATAAGCTAATGGGTAAGGTGGCTTGCTAAACTCGTATTCCCACCATCAGTAGTCACATCAACTTTTACTCCTCTCCCCTCTCCACCCCCACTATCCGTTTCATTTCCTCGAGTCTCGTCTTCCACCTCAGTGTCACATCAACTTTCTCTCTCCTCTCACTTAACTCACTACAACTCACCTTTCAACCGTAGTGGCAACTTTGAAACTCACCTTCCGTCCCTTTTTATTTAAATACTATTATTCATAAACTAAAAACGTAAATATTAACGTAAATGTAACGTACGAAATTAAAAAAAAACGTAAGACGTACTAAATTAAAAACTTTTTTTCATAAATTAAAAATATTACATACACTTTGAATATTAAAAATATTACAAATAAAGCTAAAATTAAACTTTACGAGACAAGTTGATACAAAATCAATATAACATACAAAATGCTACACAAGAAAGTTTGAGAGAGAGAGAGAGAGCTGGGCGATGTGAGGAGAGGAGAAGGAGAGAGGAGAGAAAGAAAGAAATATTAGATTAGAAAGAGAAACATCAACCACCCTAAATGCTTTCCTAAGCCTTCCTTTTATAGGTAAGAAGGAAGGAATTAGAGTAAAGTACTTATTACATTCTAGTCCTTCCCTATTTACACTACTTAATCCCTATTCTATTAATCTTTGATAAATGGCCATGTAATCAACACTTTTCTGTGTTTCTAGCTAACAATCTCCCCCTAAGGGGTGATTACATAGGCCTTACAAAAGTATAGAGATTAACAGTCTTGGGTCTTCCTCTAACATACTCCTCTAGCCTCCTGAGTTGGTCTCTGCGCTTGAGTACCTTATCAATCTTGTTAAGCATCTCGTTTGATTTCTCGACATCCATGTCAGTCTAGTTTCTTCCCTTCAACCGTTTGTTACTGGTGCCCATGTTGTTCTTTTTCACCATATCAATTAGATTTTCACGAATCTTCTTTACTTCACTTAGCTTCATAAAGGATTTGATATTGTGTTAGTTGAGATACACAACTCCTTTATGTGTTCCAAACATTGTGAATGGTATCCTTTGGTCAATTCCTTCAAAGAACATCATAGGTTTGGTAAGGTTGAGAGTTTATTGATAAATTTCCACTCCTAGTTGAATATCTTCAATCCTGTTTTGAATTATGACTTTTTTGATGAATAGGAGAAGTGCATTGTTGAAGTCTTTCACAAATTCTAATGGGAGATAGTGAAGTTTATCTTGGATTTAGAGTAAATACATGTCATCTACATCATTTAAACTAAGTCTAGGAAGATCTGTATAGCTGAACTCATACTCTTTATCATTAGATCTCCTGACTATAATTGTTGATAGGAAACCATAACCCCCTTTCTTCTTTACCACTACACGAACAACTAATTTGATCCTTAAATCTGAGTAGACGCTTCCTTCAGTTCTGGTACTCATTTCTTCTTTGAAAAAGTTGATTTTGTTATCTTCCCAATGGTGAATACCATTAAGGGCTTCAAAGATGTAATGATGAGTTTATTTTCTCCATCTATCAGAGATCATATCTTCTATGCCTTGTTTGTATTATCTCGCAGCATAGTGCTTGGCGATAGAAGTATTATACTTCTCTTCCGTGCTTAGACACAAAAGGTAGTAGAAATAATTAATTTTTCATTTTTTGTACAAAAAGAAGGATGTGGTTTTGTATTTTTGGACATGTGTCTTTTAAACGATTTGGGTTTTGACACTTCATCTTTATCACTGTTCCACTTTGCTTCTGTTAACACTGCTGCTTTGAGTTGATCAACATGGTATTCGAGTTTATCTCGCAGCATAGTGCTTGGCGATAGAAGTATTATACTTCTCTTCCGTGCTTAGACACAAAAGGTAGTAGAAATCATTGTTGTAGAAAGAAGGATGTGGTTTTGTATTTTTAGACATGTGTCGTTCAAACGATCTAGGGTTTGACTCATCATCTTCATCACTGTTCCACTTAGCTTCTGATAACAAGGCTACTTTGAGTTGATCAACGTGGTATTTAAGTTTGACATCATTCTAATACTGCTTCTTTAGCCTTTCTAGTCCCACACCTTCAAAATCTGCTATTGTAAGATCGTCCTTCTGGATGATTGATTTTAGTTTCTTTGTTATAGCCACGGTTGATGGTCTAAGAATATGATTCTTATTCTGATCAATATCTTATTACAAGAGTAGATCGAACCATGTTGTCTTTCTCACAGCATTTGCTAAACCTGACTTAGTGTACCATTCTGGATTTAAACGAGTCCAAATGTATTCATCTTCTTAGTCGATGGGTTGTATAGCAGGAGTGTCATCTTATGCATGAACCACGAGAGATTTGTTTCACCTTGATGATTTTGAAGAAGGTTCGCCGACATTCTTTCAACGTTTCTTCCTCTTTTCCCCCTCATGATTATTAGGAGGATCCTGATTATCGTGAGCCCGTTTGTAAAAGGATGGTTCTGCATCTGGAGCATTAAGTGCATCATGATCTAGACAGACAGATTCATATAGAGTGTCATAAAGCTTCTGATTAGTAGGATGAGTCGTATTTGACTTGCTCTCATAAATTTGGTTTAGCGGTTTTAACTTTAGATCCATTTGTGAGAGATCGTTAGTGGAGGTGGATGATTGAGAGAACAGACTGATTTGGTTGTTTTTCATAACATCAAGCACAGATGTGTAAAGACGAGGCCTAACATAGTTTTCAACGACTTTGGGGATATGAGTAGGTAGAAGCTTCTTTAATTCAGTCAGAACTTTTTCTTAGACGGATTTTTCAAATGCTTTAGAAACATTAAAATTTGTAAAAGCTTCTAGCTTCTGATCATATTCTCTGAATTTTGGTGTGACTGCCTTCTTAAAGTTGATCTTCCTCATATTATTTTTTGCCTTTTGCATAAGCTTTTTTGCTTTGGCTTGGAGTAAGCTTGGTTGGGGATATATGGTAGGATAAGATGTTTTAGTTGCTGTTGGAGATGATAAATGATGAGCATTCTCGTCTGGGAACATTTCCTGCAGTAAATTTTTGTTGCTAGAACATCTACATGTGTACTAAGTGGTACTACAGATGCACCTGATATATAGCTTGTTAGCTCAGGATTTCCCTTTGGGTTATGCACCACTGAGGTTGTTTGAGCATTAGTATATACTGGATGATTCATAAAATCTATCAATTCATTTGCAAGTGTTTCATCTAGGAAGGTCTGAATAAAGTCTAGAGAGGAACTTGTAACCGCCAGACTGAGGTAGGTAGAATTAGGTGTTGTAGTAGACTTATTATGCATGAACACTCTATACCTTGCAATACCATCATCTCCGTTTCGATTATCATCAGATAAATCCATATCAGATTCATCAGCATCATCAATTTCATTTGCACTTTCCTTTATTTTGTCTGAACTTGAAGAGTAGAGTATTGCATCACTATCAGTATCCAATGAAGCATAGTATTTGTTGTGAGCAGCACTCGATCATTCTTCTGCAACTGTTTGCTTCTTTTGCTTCAAATTCTCAAGTCTGCTAGCTTTTGATCCTTTTTGTAAGTCTAACAATGACTGAACTGCTAGATCATCAACTGCGGGACCTTTAAGTTTATGTCCCCACTCAGCATATGTATCTACAACAGCATCTTTAATTTGGCTGTCAATTGTCAATTAACTCCTTCGACGTCATTGAGTGCACGGTTCTTAAATACTGATAGAGTTTGCAAGTTCACCTATAACTATTTCTTTAGCGATAGTGAAAGATCTTGTTTTCCTTGGCACAACATCTTTCTTGGGAACATTTTCTGCTTGATCACTGGTATGTGCTTAATTACACATACCTTTTACCTATAAAAACAAGCCTAAATGACCAAAAACAGACATAAAATGCCAAATATATGTGTGTTTTGCTTTGTATACTGTGCAGGTAACGGATATTCACTAAAAGACAAAAACAAAGCCAAAACTGACAAAACCGAGCACGGGAATGGATAGAGCGTGAAAAGTCAAAGTCAAATTCAAAAAGTCAAAGTCAAAGTCGAAGCCAAAGACGTGTGCATCTTAAATGGGCCAACCCGTACCTAAGTTAATGGTCCAAGTTAGCCCATTAAGCCTTTTTATATAATCAAAAGCCCATGATAAAAGCCTAAAGCTAATTGATCCTAACCCGGCCCAAATTATAAGCCCATTAGCTTAAACCATAAACACCCGTTAACCTCTAATCCCCATACACCTTAAGCCATTACACCGTTAGTCCTTGGGGACTAACATAGTTAGTCCTTGGGGACTAACATAGTTAGTCCCCGACTTATTTCACAGTTAGTCCCCATGTCCTTAACATCCGTTAACTATAAACAAACAGTACCTCAAAACCTTTTTCCCGCCATTGTTACTGTTCATCTGT
>BQNB010106181.1:7003-23443 GCA_026074375.1 Tanacetum coccineum | reverse complement strand
GCGTGCATGCATGTTTTTGGTGGTTCTGTCAGTTCTCGCACTAAGAATGGTTCTGAAAAGAAAGTCTCACTATATATATATAAACAATTGTTTGTTAACTTGGATGTAACTTGTAATAGTGTATCAATGAATTTAAGAATAAAATATTTATTTTTATTAATAGTCTTTTTTGAAGCAAAATTATGTATCATATGTATCACCTACAAATGGTTACGTAACAACCTTTCTAGTGGTTATATATCCATTTTTATGTATAATATTTAATATCACGTATCTACTATTAATTAAATCACATGTTAACTAATAGATCTAATGGTTTCAATCACTTCTCATTTTAACAATTTTAAGCTACTACACTACAATAACCATCCTTTATATATATATATATATATATATATATGGGGTTCTTTTCAGAACCAAATGAATGTACAGAACTGCGAGAACCAGCATCAACCAATCAGATTTTTTTGAATATTCATTTTTATTATTTAATTTAAAAGGGTATTATAGTAAAATTGCATTTTTTATTTCTTTTTGAATTTTTTTAAATAAAAAACGTTTTAAGTTCCTAAATTTTAGGAATTAAAATTATATTTTTTGAAATAAGTTTTTTTCAGCATGCATTATTTCAAAAAAATAAAGTGCATATGTGTTTTTTCCATATAATGTCAATTTATATTTATTTTTAGTGTTCAATTGCTTAAACATCTAATATTTTTTGGTCATAAATATGTATACATGTGCATGGAATGACAACCAAAAATAGTTTACATGTATTGTATACATTTTCAAAACAAAAACGTTATACACAAAATCAACCATCATGTGATATACAAGTCAAAATACAAAATTCTAAAAGTAAAGAATAAATGAAAGTTTCGTTGATGAATAGACGCGTCTACTAATCTTTAACATAACCAGATTTGGTTTTGCTGTATCCACTGCATGCACTTGTGTCTTTACTCTTTACTTCTTGATCATAACTATCTTCTCGCTAGATAGTATGTACAAAACACATGTGCACTCTCCACATCGCTCATCATACTCGTATCTGCAACCATAACCAATTAATAAATGAATTATTTAATCATATCTAACAAAACATATATGCATAACAATATATCTTATTTTGAGTTATACACGCACGAATTCTTCGTCTTCATTATACGATATCGAGTAAATAAGGGACTTGTCTACATAATCAACATAATCTTCAATATTCTATTTGAAACACATTTAAAAAATATCAAATTCCAATCAGTAACACTCAAAACATAATAAAAACTCAAAATGCACTTGTATTTACATTTGCCAAATATTTTGTGCACATGTATCCCAAGAGTCAAAAATCTCACAAAGTAAAACTCGTACAAATATTGATCTTATGGACATCTAAAAAACGTGTAACAAAAATGCTAGTCTAATATATCCAGATGAGCTAAAATTAATGGATCGCACAAACAATCACTTAAAGTTATATTGTTATAACAAGACATGTATGACTTTATGCACAAGTGCACATCTGTTTTTCTACTTTTCAAACATAATTAAAATACCTGCTAATTAATTATTAGAAAATTTGTCAAAACTCATAAACCAATATGATTTATAATAATTATAAAACTCTTTATTAAAACTTAAAATAACACTCCATCTAATAACATATTATATTGATCGAAAACAAAGACATGGAAAAAGATTTAAAGATTTAAGGTGCCATTGACTCCTGTGATCATGAATCATGACTTATTTGATCACTACAAAGTACCAATCAAATAACAATGAAATAAAATAACTACGCCTAGAATGAAAAATTCATTTTTTAGTTAACTCGACAAAAGCAAAAAAAATTAAAAAATTAACGGAGTAACATATTCGCTGTTGTTGGAAAACCAAATAGACCAATTTTATATATTTTTATGTCATATTAATCTAATATTATGATACTTTCAATTCATCCCTTATTTATATAATTTAATTTAATCATTTACTAATTTGATTGAAACAAATACCCTTTGAAGATTGAATTTTGTAAAAGATATAAATTTACTTTTAGCTTTAATTGAACGAATCATTGATAAAAGCTTGGATTGTCATCATCAAAATTTTATGTTATGTAAATAGAAAAAAAACAATTACCTCACATTTAATCATATGGAAATCAACAAAGTTTTGTTCTCTTTTTCCCAAGCACAGCTTCCACCGTTCCAACTAATATTAAAAAAATCATCTAAGATTTCAAAGAGAATATATTTGGATGCCACTGTGATTTTTGTTTTTTCTGGCATATAGAGAGATATTGCCATGGTGTAGATCTATTTATGAGAGATAAGCTATCATAATTATCTTTCAATTGTAGTTGTAACCGTAAGATCCAAAAAATTAGGATAGTTTTTGGACGTAGACTATTTAATGACGACTTATTTTGGGTGATTAACTTTAAATATGAAATTCCATCATTGCCCTTATTTATTTTTTTCTTTAAAATTAAGTTCTTTATATTTACAAAAATACCATTTTGCATTGTGATGTTGTACATTATGTATTATTAAAAGTAAAAAAGTGGTTCTCGCAGTTCTGTACATCATACACATTTTCAACTTCTTCATCATCTTCTTCTTCATCATTCAAAGCAGAGAAATAATTAGATATGGTGAAATTATCATTCTTTTGTCCCTCCCTTTTCCTAGTCGTGGTTCGAACCAACCCCAAGACCCAAAACCTTAGCTTTTTGCTAATCAAATACTGTACAAAACCTTTAAATAACCTTTTTCCCATTAGATGTTTTATCCTTATTTGAATCAAAACCCCCTTCTTTTATTCAAAACTCAAACATGCATAAACCTTCTTGCATGTGGTATTTTTCTTCATGGATGATCAAATCAACATCATCTAAATGTTATTTGGTAGGAGGAAAAATCAAAAATGAAGAGGTGGTGGTGTTGGTGGTTTCGTCGAGCACAAGAAGGGGAAAAGGAAGACAAAAGACAACCAAGGCTTGATTCTAGCTTAGTTTAAACCATTATTTGAGTGATATGGAAAGGGATTTCAACATCAAATTTTTTTATGGATGCTTGTGTTTGTGTGTTTGGCCGGTCGAACAAGAGAGAAAGAGGGGAAAAGGGAAAAACAAATTTTGAACTATGTGTTTTTCTTGAGTGAGATGAGTAGTTAAGCTACTCTTAGAAGCACCAACATATAGTCATTGCATTTACATGGGAACTAAAAAAAGTGTTTGGTTTGTGTGTTTTGATGCTCAATAGCCGACGGCTATTATGAGTTAGAAAGGCTCATCATCATATTTTTTTGTCAAATTTTTATTACTTGTAAAACCTTTAGTAAACCTTAAATTAAAAATGGCATTTGAGATATGAAATGTGAATATGTTAATTACATTAAAACGCGAGTTTGGCCAAGGTCGAGGAACAAAAGGCGTCGTAGTCCGAAAAATACAAATTATAATTATAAAAATGATAACGGGGCACGTCATAATTTACATGATGCCCAAAACATTTAACGGTCGCGCGGTCAAACTTTGACTCGCAATTCGATACAAATAAAAACTTCTCAAATCTGCTTGCAATAAAATACGAAAATAATTATCCATGACAAATAAAAATTTAAATGCCGACGTTCAATCACATGAACTCATAAAATAATACTTGTGACGCTGAATCTGAGATTGTCAAACGCGTCATAAAAACTCAGGTTGTTACATTCCACCCACCTTAAAGGGAGCCACGTCCCGGTGCTCGGTTCCGCTTACTCATCTTAACTTCGCTCGCGGAGAGATGACTTCTTTGTCATCGAACGGGCTCACACTTTCGCACACAATGAATACAAGGTACTATACTCGCTTTGACCGTTTCAGATGGAAGGTCAACAAAACGAATGGTAATTCTTCCAGTGAAATCAATACATATTCGCAACCGCTCTCATCAAAAGAGACAAAATACACCACGGAAATATATCCGATATGAACAAAATTTACGCCAATCCTCAAGGGAATAACTCTAGAGAGAAATATCAACCCAACTCAATTGGTGATCACGCTAACAAAACAAAAACACGTCGCCCTCTCGGTCTCATTTAAGAATGCACCACCGTCTGCGAAAACAATCCGGAGTACATATGACTCTATCAGACGCACTATCGCGCTATATACGCAATAATCGCACAATCGCTTAATCATACCATCACACATTTGTCATTTCATAATGACTTACATTTCGGCCTAGCTTTACTTAGGCACTTCATTAAGCTCGCTTATAATTGCGACTCAAAACTTTATAAACAACACGTGGGTAGGTGTACCCTGCCGATCCAATTCACATTATACCATGCTTCCTAAATAGTCAAGCCGTTTCAACCGATAAACCTTGGGTAGGCGTACCCATCCGATCCAAATCGTATCAAACAATCACATAGAAGTGGCGACACAACGCCCACGCTTGACAATTAATGAGACACACGAAAGACACATTTTACAGAATTTAACGGCAAAAATCTCGCAGAAAAACATAACATCAAAAGACAAATAAAAAACAATGGAGAGAATAATTAAGCATCACAGACTAATTACTTAGTTGATGAAAACCACAACTCGGGCGTCTCCATATTACAACTAGCATAGTCGGCTTGGTCCTAACGTATCACACTAAACCTTAGATGAATCAACTATTCAAGTCGAGACAATCACACATATTCCTAATTCAATACCGTTCGACTTAAGGCGTCGGCTACTTTGATTGTTCCTCCAGGATGGAAACGGATGTCGCCATTTTGCTAGTCTCTAATCCTTTCACCCCTCTTTACGCACTTTGAGTTGTTACGTCACGGAGTAAGGATCACCACACCTAACCTTAAGTCAGGGGTCGCTTAGTGCCTTATTCTAATCCTTGACGATCCAGGTACATTCCCAAACTAAATTACCACTTTTATCCATGAAGTCAAATTGAAATAAGGTTACTTGCATGAGAATCCATAGCAGGGGTAAAAATAGTTATCTCATTCCGAAAGTTTAGCCCAAATATTATCCTAATTATCCGACGTTTTAAGGGTGACGATTATTCCGCCATAGCGTAGTTCTTCCTGAATTATGCATAGTTGATCAGGTTATGCACAATTGAGGACCAAACGACATCATGTTCGTCCTCGTTAAAACATTTCATTTTTCACACACCACACACGTAAATCATTTTCTCAGTATATATATACGCATAAAAGAAAATTTATTGTTTAGAAGAAAGAACAAAAGATAGTACCAGTTTATCCCCTTTTTTTGACACCACAAGGTCGGTTTATGAAATTTAAAAACACGTTTACTATTATTTACTTGAACGGGTTACACGACCAAGTCAAGACAATTCACATCATGAAATTCGCCAACCATATGCACAAATTTGTTATAACGGTCCATAGTTTCAAAATCATCAATCTATAAAACATCGTTTAATATAGTTTGGTCAACAGGTCATAGCAAATATCAAAATATCTGCTCATGGACTATGCAAGCAAGTAACACATACATGCAAAAGATTCGCTAACTGGCATTACCTAACACTCAGGGTCAGGTCAATCACACAACTACTCGAGTGCCTTGAGGTAACCACGACCTCCAAGCATCACTCAAAGGCAACCACATCTATAACCACAACATTAATACCTAAGAATAACCACAATTTTCATAATAATAATAATACTGAGGGTAGTATACGTACATCTAAAAATCCCCCAAGAGTTACAATCCGTGGTTCCAAGACCAATACATCCAACCATAATGGTTTCCAAGTTTCTAATACAAGAACCTACATACACCCGAATAATGCTGTGGTATTTACAAAGAGGACAAAAATACACCCAGCAACTTGGTTTCACTAATTGTCAATCTATACAAAATGATCCTAATCAATAGGGTAGGAAAAGAAAGAAAACATCTACTAGGGCCGCTGAGGCGGTCCCGGTAACTGAAGCTCCACTGCGGCAAGGCACTCTCCCAGCCGAAGCACATACGAGGTCAGCATACTATAATCACTATCTTTTGCACTCAACAACCCTTTCAACTTTTGGTTCTCCTTCCTAAGCTCCTGCACTGTCGACTCTAATGTCTGCATCCGATCCTTCAACCCTAGCAATCCATCCACATCCTCTCTCAATCCATCTACCCGGCTGCAATGATAGTGGTTCACCTTGTCCTACATCTCTAATACCCGATCTTCAACTTTTCCTACTTTATTCATCGCCTGCTACTGCTGAGAAACCAACACCTCCACCTGACCCTCCAAGGTGGTCACCCTAGGCTGAACCTCCCCTATCGCAATCCCATCATCTAACTGGGTGTCACTCATGTCTCCTATCTTTCTCACTAGCACACCATGTGCATGCTCCAGGTTTTCGATCCGAACACACAAACCACCGATCTCCTCATGATGCACAGCCACACTACTCACCACCTCCGAAAATGGTCGTCCTACTGGGAATGGTGGCCCAGATGCAGCAGTGGACGGTCCACCAACCTCAAAAGTACTAGATGGAGGTACGACCAGCATCAGGGGCGGCGTGACATGAGCCATCAGCCACTCTTCATTCACCTCCCAACCATCCTCATCGTCTTCACCCTCATCATCATCATCCTCGTCGTCATCATCCATGAGCTTGTCCACATCCCCATTTGGGTTCTCCATCGGCTCCATCATATCATCGATCACCGGGTCGACAACCGGCTCCATCAAATCCGCTCTAAGAGGCCCATCTTCTTCAATCCACCCGCTCATGTTACCCAGTATGCTCCGATGAGTCCTAATAAGCTTCGAGCGTAAAGAATTCAATGCCAGGGTGCGGCTCTGGCTCTACCTTCGGGAAAGGTCAAATACACGGTTAGGCGATTACGGCACTTCCATAACTCTACAAACAAGAAGAGAGTACTTATATTAGCAACATCGTATATATATATATATATTTTAATCATATACGAAATTAAACTCATCATATCATAATGATGCTCCCATTATATGATGTTAATAGCCAGGATCAGAAACATATATATAGCAGTACATCATAGAACGGATGCCATATATATATATATATATATATATATATATATATATATATTATAAAATAAAGATATATATATTATATATACATATAGTAAATTAGATACATATATATAAATAAAATATACATAAATATAACTATAAACATATATATATATATATACATATATGATTTTAATAACATAATTTAAGTATATATAATAAAATAATTTATATAAATATATAATATAATTACAAATATATAGTAATATAAATACATATATTATATACACATATGATACATAGAATATAGATATACACACACACACATATAATACTTATACCAAGTGTTTACCTCACCTTGTTTATGCATAATAAAAACATAAGTTTAAAGATACCACATAAGGCATATAAAGGAATTGAGAAGGATGCGCGTGCGGATATCGAATAACGGTGAAAGACTCGCAAAAACTTTTTCAAAAACGATTATAGTCCATGTTTTTGAAAACGACATAGTTCACTATAACCAGTGCGCTGATACCATTCTGTAACACCCCCAAAATCACAACGCAACGGAATATCACTTTGGGGTGCTAATTCGTAGTTCATACACACGAGTTACAAAAAATGACCTCAAATGAGACATTTATAAAATAAAGTATCACATTCGACTTTTATTAAAAGATCAGAGTTGCACAGGTCCCCTAAACAGTTTTAGAAAGATAATTCTAAATAAGTCAAAACACGACTCGATTTCCCTGAAATCATTTTTCTTTTTTGAATGTGTATTATTCACCAAGTCTAAAATCCTTTGACATCCACACGATAATCCCATCCAAGCAAGCACAAGCATAATCACCTGGGATAAACATGCTAAAAACGTAAACAAAAGTTGAGTGAATTCATAGAGTTTATAACCAAAAGCGGAACACAAGTATAATATCAAAAACTTGTAAGCATAAAGGAAAATTTTCAATCCATTCTTTCATTAAGCTAGTGACACCGACACCTTGACCGTACACATCCTGATGTAGTGATTGTGCGCAAATTTGCCCCACATTCTATGATATCATTGCCACATACCATCTACTTCTACAATACAAAATGTCCGTTACAGTGTGTTCGCTATGCAATTCAGGATTCAGACCCTGGAAAGGACGTCACTCCAATAGATCTATTATTTGTATCAAGTGTCTTACCCCGAAGGCGTAAGTTAACGGTTCACGATATTAGGGACTTTAGCAATAGCGACTCATGTAGATAATATCAGAAACAGTTCCAGCTTACCGTAAAAATCACTTGTGTTTACAATTTCAAAACAAGCATGTATCCCCCTCGTGGGTTTAGAAAACATTCAAAACATTTAAAAACGAGGCTATGAACTCACCTTGATCAAAGACCACGATCAATCAACAAAACAAACTACGAATGCCTCAATGACGAATTTGGCCGCAACCTAGAATTTTACGTTGCCCGATTAAATTACACATAAGGTACGATCGACGATGCGTACATTACGACGGTAAAAACATACATATACTTATATGTGTATATATATATATACACACATACATACATGTGATGCGAAATCCACTTGCGCGACTTAGATCCTAAAACCCCACGTAAGTTAGTTGAGACCTTTCTTTTATTTATACATTTCGCCACTTTATAGAAAACTTTCTATTTTTGGAAACTATCTATATTTAGAAGGTTACGGTTTTAGGAAAGTTACCACTTTCAGCAGGTCCCGTCATCTAATTATATTTATAAAAATATTTATTTATCTCGTCGAACTCTAGACACCCAAACTTGGTCATTAATTGCACGTATCGGACTTACATCCCGGATATTACAAAGGTTACTATTTTTGGACTTTCCGTTTTTAGAACCGACCAATGGGCATTAATATGTCGTAAAAGTTAATAATATAAAGTAATATATCAAAACTTTTGATATATTACTTTATATTATTTTACCAGCCAAATTTAACGTTTACGACATATTAGCGTCCGTCAAAATCTCCGTTGACTTTTACGTTATATATTTATATTTCACACCGTGGCTAGGCTAGTTTCTTCGTTTGAAATCGTTAAACCTTGAGATTTACACAGTAGAAGCGAAACGTTATTTCGGACAACTTTCGTGCTTTGCCGGACGGCTAAAACGGACTTGAAAGTGACCAAATCGGATGTTCTAAATTCTGCCAGCTTTTGTTATTTCCAAATGGTGACTTTATTTTCTAGTTAAAGTGTATATCTTGTTTTCGCTCTAAAATATTAGTTATAAGGAGTTACGAGCGCCATTTTATATCAAAACAAGCGTAAAAATAAACTCTTATCTTATTTTCTAAACAAAAAAAAAATCATTTTTTACAAAATCTCGGACCTCAAAATCCGTGTCCAGTTTTCTGCCCAAATACGCACATTGCAAAACGCGTCGAAAATCATTTTTGAATCCAAAGATCAACTCACGACATATCCTAAATTGCTTATACAGTATATTTCATTCTTTCAATCACTCAACATCATGATCTAGTCTAATCCACGCAAGATCCACTCGGATTTCATCATATGTAAATATCAAAAATCAACAAATAACAAAAGTAAATATTTTACGAGTATTAAAAATACTTACAAAGCTTTATTAAGCAAGATCGGACTAACTTGGTTTCACTTTTGTCCCTCCCTTGTCCTAGCCGTGGTTTGAACCAACCCCAAGACCCAAAACCTTAGCTTTTTGCTAATCAAATCTTGTACAAAACCTTTAAAAAACCTTTTTCCGACTAGACCTTTAATCCCTATTTGAATCAAAACCCCCTTATTTTATTCAAAACTCAAACATGCATAAACCTTCTTGCATGTGGTATTTTTCTTCATGGATGATCAAATCAACATCATCTAAATGTTATTTGGTAGGAGGAAAAATTAAAAATGAAGTGGTGATGGTGTTGGTGGTTTCGTCGAGCACAAGTAGGGGAAAAGGAAGACAAAATACAACTAAGGCTTGATTCTAGCTTAGTTTAAAACATTATTTGAGTGATATGGAAAGGGATTTCAACGTCAAAATTTTTGATGGATGCTTGTGTTTGTGTGTGTGGCTGTTCGAACAAGAGAGCAAGAGGGGAAAAGAGAAAACAAATTTTGAACTATGTGTTTTTCTTGAGTGAGATGAGTAGTTAAGCTACTCTTGGGAGCACCAACATATAATCATTGCATTTACATGGGAACTAAAAATATGTTTGGTTTGTGTGTTTTGGTGCTCAATAGCCGGCGGCTATTATGAGCTAGAAAGGCTCATCATCAATTTTTTTTCAAATTTTTATTACTTGTAAAACCTTTTGTAAATCTTAAATTAAAAATGACATTTGACATATGAAATGTAAATATGTTAATTACATTAAAACGCGAGTTTGGCCAAGGTCGAGGAACAAAAGGCGTCGTAGTCCGAAAAATACAAATTATAATTACAAAAATGATAACGGGGGCGTCATAATTTACATGATGCCCAAAACGTTTAACGATCGCGCAGTCAAACTTTGACTCGCAACTCAATACAAATACAAACTTCTCAAATCCACTTGCAATAAAATACGAAAATAATTATCCATCAAATAAAAATTTAAATGCCGACGTTAAATCACATGAACTCATAAAATAATACTTGTGACGCCGAATCCGAGATCGTCATACGCGTCATAAAAACTCAGGTTGTTACAAGGATTCTAAACCAAATGGCAAGAATATTGACTCACCAAAACTAGTTAAGCCAAAACCTCTTTAGAAACCCATGCTAAAGTGTGAACTGTGTCACTATACCAATCATTAAACTGATGACTGTTGTAGGATCCTCTACTGCATGAAATGCAAGAGAGAGGATCACAGGACCTCATATCATGACATGTTTATTGCATCACTAAAAAGTAGTAGAAACTACAAGGCACAGCCTTATCAGTATGCTTCTCCTGCCAAACAGATGCTGAAATCTAAGGCAAAGCCTTTCCCACCATGCACTCATAGTGGTTCGATGAACATCATCTTGATGATTGTAGAAACTACCCTAAGTGTGAGATATGTGGAAGTTATGACCATTTTACCTCTAGACAAAATCGTGTCATTCTAGTCAGAGGAGGAGTACTTGCTGAGTCCTCTTAGTCCAATGAATCCTCTACTGATGTGAGTTGTAAAACTTGTGAAAGCAATGTTCACTCAACTACTAACCATACTGATTTTGAACACTTTAAAAGAGGTGAGAAGATTCAGGCTACAAGAGCCAGAGAGCCCACAAAGAAGTGGGTTTACAAGAGAAACTAACAAATGCTTAATTATTTGTGAAGAGACACATCAGGGAGCCTATCTGATATATGGACAGTGGATGCTCAAGGAGTATGACTGGTGTCAAGAGTTATCTGTACAAATATGTAGAGCCACCAGTACCTAAAGTAGTGTTTGGTGATAATTCATATTGTATTACCGAGGGATATGGTTCAATAAGTTATGATGGTATAGTTTTCTCAAAAGTAGCTTTTTTAAATGGTCTAAAATACAATCTAATTAGCATCAGTCAACTATGTGATTCTAAATACATTATCTAATTTGATGATAAGCAAGGAACAATTTTTAATGATAACAAAGAAATTATGTTGGTAGCCCCTAGAAGAAATGATGTTTATGTCTTAGACATGTCATCACTAACTCCAAATGGAGCATGCTTCTTTGTCAAAGCCTCAGAAAGTGTAAATTGGCTATGGTATAAAAGGCTATCACACCTCAATTTCAAGAACATTAACAAACTTGTTAAACAAAACAAGGTTCTTGGCCTTCCTTCACTTGTTTATTCAAAGGATAAAGCATGCTCATCATGTGAAAAAGGGAAAGCACAAGTGATGAGGTGTCATTTTATACACTATTTAGGGTTATTTAACCCTTTAAATCATGCAAATATGCCCAGATTATATGGTCAATCATTTGTTTTTAGGTTTTTAGCACTTGGATGACATTTGGAGGAAATACACGTGACTTGGGCTCATTTGGAGAAGAAACGGGCTAGACTACGGACCTATACCAAATCTTTTGAAGAATCGTGCTCATAGAGTGTAGAGACGGCATCGCAAGCCTAAAGCGACGCCGTCGTGGTCTAGAAACGGCGTCAAGATGTAACCGACTCAAATCAGATCTATAAAATTCCATTGGTGACGGCGTCGCGACTATAACTGGACGTCGTCGCAATGATTTCTCTATATATACTAAATCGAATTTAGGGTTTTAAGTGTGTAACTTTGTATAACTTTTGGGAGCCAAACCCTAAGTATTTTGTCATCTTTTAGGCTGACTTTAGGGCCTCAAAACCATATTGTAACTGACCTTAATCCATGTTTTAATCAAGTAAGATTATCTATCTTTAATCATTCAATATGTCTATGTGTTGTTTGATTGATTTATGTTCTTGATCTCTTTATAACATGTTAGGCTAAACCATCCTTTGTATTTGCTTATGATTGCATGAAAGTTGGATTGTAGATCCTTTTACTATTGCTTCTTGTGATGAATATGCGCGTTAGGCTTTAGAAAACTAGCCATAAGATATTAAATTAGCATAGACGTCTAGGGAAATGCGAGAAGTGTAGAAAGGATACCATCGGTAACACTCTTCATACTATCTTACCCCTAATATGGTTGATGCCTCTTAAGATATTTCAATTGCATTTAATATACTCTTAGGGGCCTTGTAATAGTCTTCATACTATCTTACTTGTGCGCTGCCTTAACGAAATATTAAATAGACGACGGGTTCGTGAAATTCGTTCATGACTTAGGAAATACTTACACAGATCATCACGAGTGTGACAAGGCAACATGATTAGGAGAAGCAATCTAATGAGTAATGCATGATTAAGCAAATGCATTATTTTATCTTAAAGTTATCACTAGTAGTTTAGATTATATTTAGTTTAATTATTAGTTAAACAAACCAACCTCTCAAACCATTGATTTGCTTTCTATAAAATATAAAAATACAAAAATAATCTTCTTTCAATCCTGTAGATCTTGGTTAAGCTCTGTTCGAGCCTTCCCAACCTATTCCCTTAGAGAACGATAACAACCCCCAAGTCTTGCCTATACTACACTACAACGATTAGGTACATTGCCTATGGAGTTATAAAACTTCGTGTTGAATTCTTTACGAGACCCCACATCAAGTTTTTGGCGCCGTTGCCAGGGAATAGTTAGGTTTCAAACTTAGTTTTGCTTATGTCTACTCACAAGATTCCTATCAAGTGAAATTTAATTTATTGTCAATTAGCTTTCTTATATTATATATTTTCTTTGTGTCCTTTGTTTCGTAAATCACTCTTTCATTCACCATCATGATGTATAAAAGACCACCAACCATACCCTTTCAAAACCCTCCACAAAACATAACCTTTCCATTCCAAAATTATACCTTTGTGTTATAACAACATCAAGATAAACCTATCTACGATTTGTAGACTCGTTTCAAAAACTTAATCCAAAGAGTCCCTCATCATGGCCTTGATTTATGGTCTATTATTCAATTATTTTATGATCATGTCGATGACTATATCCGAATGGACCTTGACTTTGCAGCAGACGGGAACCTTAGGAAATTAAGTGGTGATGAAGCATGGGAAGCCATAGAAAATTTTGCCCAAGGCCAAAAAGAATGGGACAACCCGCCAAACATTATTTTTGAACAAGAATTAGCAAATTTGAAGGCTCAAGCAAAAAGACTATTTAGAAATGAGAATGTTTGGGTCGAGATACATAGGGGTATAGCATAGGATAAGGTGGAAAATTTGAACCCACAAAGTACCCCACAAGTCCTCCCATCATTTGAGGTATACACCTGCCCGTGACTTGCCCAGAAGAAGTAGAAGAGACTATAGGAATCCAAATGGAGGTAGAACCTTTAGACCACATGAAACTAAAGGATTTAGGCTTGAATACTTGTAGTCATGACAATTCTTAGTTCTAGGGAAATTCCTAGTGTTGATAAACCGAAGCCTCAACTTTTATCTAAATTTTCACCCTTAGATGTAAATCTAGGAAGCAAGAGAGGAACCTACCCACCAATCAACCCATATAATCCGGTTAGTTTTTGGATGAAGGTAGTGGAACCCTTGACCATTCACACACCACCTTCACCCCATTAGGTATACCTCTATCAAAATGGTGTGTATCGCTACTATCACCCGCACTTGACCTTAAGTGTAGGGGAGAGCCACCTTTTACGCGTTAAATAAGCGTAGAGTCAAGCTCGTGAGTTAAACAAAAACAAGCGCTTTTTGGGAGGCAACCCAATCTATTATTTTCTTGCATATTAGTTGTGTCTTGTGTGTTTGTTTTGAGTCATATGATTATACTAATCAATTTTGTGGTTTATTTAGTAAAATTTATAGGAAATAACTAATAGGATACTTGTGCAGAATTTTTTCTAGAAAACGAAGAGAATTTTCTTTACAGTGTCTGGAGATGGCCTCAGGATTACGACGTCGCCAACCCAAATACTGTAAATTTCATATTTTCTTGAATTTTTGAAAAATAACCTTTGTATAATTTCCAGAATTTGTAATTTTTCTAAAACATGCAGAAAACCACGATTGCATTAGTATTTTCATCCTATCTTTATTGCTTTCGTAGAGTCTAAACTTAGTTAATGAGGTTGTATTTATCATTCACCTATGGATTTTATGCTTGGTATAGTTTTCTTTGTCTTGGATTACGGGTTATATTTAATGAGAAGAAGCTTGGAAGTTCTTAGGAAGTTTCATTAGATGATTCTTGGAAGACGATTTAACCTGTTATCACATGTTTCTTCTCCATTATTGAGCAAACCAGGGGAGTACTAGTTTCTTTTACTTATTCTCTTTTCCCTTTATTTGTTTTTACAAGTACTTCTATAGAACATTGGGGACAATGTTTAACTTAAGTGTAGGGGGAAATAAGCCTTAGAAACTATTCCTTCAATTGCCATTTGCCTTATTCTTAAAATGATAAAAAATAAAAAATAAAATATGACACATACTAACAAAAATCGAGTATTAATTGTGTCTCATAGATAGGAATTTATATGACTAGCACAAAAACCCTCAGAATTCCACCCAAAAAATGTGAGGTTTTCCTTTAGATCTTTAGGAATTCAGGTATCCATTTTTGATACCCAAGATAGTTTAAACCTTTAGCTGTCTCGAGTTAAGGTTCGAATGCAGTCATATGTGTCTATTCCGTCGTTACAGATGTGTACGTGTGGTCTTTGTCGCCTATTCTGGAGCATTGGTATCGGTATTAAACTATATGAGTGTACCAATAGTATATTAAATTCCAAAACTTGTTTTTGTAATGCATTCCCACACCGCATAATGAGTATTAGGATTTGCTAGATAAGAGGCACTAGGATTAACCCATGTTTTAAACCTGTAATTGTTATGATGGTCACCTCAATCATATAACTATCTCACACCCTTGCCATACACTCATTATTAGTGCAGGATACCCCTAGTACAACCCTCCGAGCCTATCCTTTTTTATAGTTCTCGTAATTTTTTAGTTAAGCCAGACTATTAATGAAGAGTATTGTTAACCCTTAAACCAATCGTTACACCCAAATCTCCTTAGCCTACCTTGTATGTACTCACCTTTAGTACATTATTTTTTCAACCCAAGTTAATTATTGAGTATACGGTTTCTAAGTCCTTATCCTTGTAAATACAGTTTTGGATGATTGGAATTCATGGTAGTGCTTATTTCGCGAAAGAATGGGGAAGAAAAGTTAAGTCAATACCCCTATATGTTTGTCAAATAATCTCCATGTTATGTTGATCCGCCTCAATTCGGGTCATTATTTAGATTGTAAATATCGAGTTGTAAAAGTTCAAGTATAGGGGTGCATCTGTAAGCCCCATGTGATGTATTTTGTTATTCAAAAAAGGAGAAAAATAGAAAAGAAAAAGGAAAGAGATTGGTGTAGAGCTTTGTAGAGTTTGTATATTTTGTCTGAGTCTTTGGCTTAGCAACCAAACCGATGTGTATTCTTATAAATAATTAGCTAACCCTTCCACTCTAAATTCACCCAAAAGTCACTCCACAAATGTATCTCATCCGTTTCCGTTTTTGTTAATGTTATCTTACACCTACACCCCACAACCCTTTAAAAAACCTATTTGATAATAATGAATAATGCTTGCGCCTAGCGGTGGAGGTTTGATCCTTTACCAAGCCTATGGTAATTTATATGCTATGACAGGTAATGAGTGTTGATTTTCAGTAACCGAGATAAAGAGAGAATCCCAAACACTTATGTGAGGTGCTAGTATATGCTTTTCATGCTTTTAATTATGAGGTCTAGAAGGTTGTGTTGTAAAATGCTTTTAAAGAGTAGGTTAAATGACCTT
>BQNB010106180.1:0-23443 GCA_026074375.1 Tanacetum coccineum | reverse complement strand
GGTCTCGGACAAAACTAAAAAGTTGTCTGGAACGTCGTTTTACATCGAATTGTTTTAGAGTCCGAGTTGTGAAAACGTGGTTTAGCGGGTCATTTTTAACAAGTTAACTTAGGAATAAAATATATATTTTCTCGTTTTCGAGTAAAGTAAGTTTAAAAATAAAATTGTACCGAGGTATGTAATAATAAATATGATTTATTATTAAAATATGTTCCGAAATTTTTTTACCAGTTACGCGGTAATCGTTTTCATGTGACGATAAAAGATCAAAAGTCAAAAGTAAGATCAGACCTGAAAAGTCAAAGTTTAAAATAGTCATTTAAAATTTCGAAAATTGCCGGATGTTACATCCTATCTTACATCAAGGTGTTGCCGCTGGACCTACTTTAGAAGACAAACCTTTTGCTCAAGCTGACAACGATTCCTTTGTAAACGTGTTTGCTCCAGAACCTAGTTTTAAAGAGTTATCATCAGGGGATGTTAGTACAACTGAACCCAACCAAGTTATTCAACCACATGATCATCTCGGAAAATGGACCAAGGATCACCCGATTGATAATGTAATTAGTAATCCTTCTCGTTCGGTATCCACTAGAAAACAGTTAGCTACCGATGCCTTGTGGTGCTTTTACCATTCTGTACTTTCAAAAGTCGAACCCAAGAATTTTAAGACTGACGTAAGTGAAGCTTGTTGGTTTGAAGCTATGTAAGCCGAAATCTACGAGTTTAATCGACTTCACGTATGGGAGTTAATACCAAGACCAGACTCTGTAATGATAATTGCTCTCAAGTGGATTTACAAAGTCAAGCTTGATGAATATGGTGTAGTTCTAAAAAACAAGGCTCGGTTGGTAGCCAAGGGATATCGTCAAGAGGAGGGTATCGATTTTGAGGAATCATTTGCA
This sequence comes from Tanacetum coccineum, assembly GCA_026074375.1. Taxonomy (NCBI): domain Eukaryota; kingdom Viridiplantae; phylum Streptophyta; class Magnoliopsida; order Asterales; family Asteraceae; genus Tanacetum; species Tanacetum coccineum. The sequence continues at coordinate 22,538 of BQNB010106180.1, read as the reverse complement.
CTAGTTGCACGGATAGAGGCTATCAGGATCTTCATTGCAAATGTTGCCAGCAAGAACATGACCATCTACTAGATGGATGTCAAGACTGCATTTTTGAATAGGAAGCTGAAATAAGAAGTCTACGTCAGTCAACCAGAGGGATTTGTTGATCCATATCATCCTACGCACGTCTATCGTCTGAAGAAGGCTCTTTATGGCTTAAAGCAAGCTCCACAGGCATGGTATGACACATTATCAAGGTTTCTTTTGTATAACAAGTTCTCCAAGGTTGTTGTTGATCTAACGTTATTTACTCTGAAAATAGGCAAACATATTCTTCTTGTTCAAATTTGCGTAGATGATATTATATTTGCCTTAACGGATCCTAAAGCTTGAGACATATTTTCAAAAGAGATGAGTTCAAAGTTTTAGATGTCAATGATGGGGTAAATGTCATTTTTCTTAGGATTACAAGTTTCTCAAAGTCCCGGAGGCATCTTTATTAATCAATCAAAATATGCTCTCAGAATTTTAAAGCAATATGGAATGGATTCTTATGACCCTGTAGATACACCAATGGTGGATCGATCAAAGCTGGATGAGGAACCCTTAGGGATTCCAGTTGACCAGACACGGTTTCGAAGTATGGTCGGCTTACTAATTTACCTCACTGCCAGCTAACCAAACCTTGTATTTGCTGTGTGCATGTATGCTAGGTATCAGGCTTCGCCTACCAAAAAGCACCTTGAAGCAATTAAGCAGGTCTTTTGGTACCTCAGAGGAACCATTAACTGGGGTCTTTGGTATCCGAAAGACACCGCTATGGCACTAACGGCCTATGAAAATGCTGACCATGTAGGTTGTCAAGATACCCGGAGAAGTACTATAACACCCCGTGTTTTAGGGTCATTTACTAAGTCAATAAATCCACTATGTATTCTTAGTATTGTACGCGTTTACTTTTAATCATAATCATTAAATTAAATCGCGTAAGCTAAAAACTATCGTTCAATGTAAACAGGCATCAAACAATTAAATGTTTACATCTAGTTCATAAGATACCTATGTATTGTGATAACCGAAGTGCTATTGCTCTCTACTGCAACAATGTCCAGCATTCTCGGTCCAAGCACATCGACATACGCCACCATTTCATACGAGAGCAAGTTGAAAATGGCGTGGTTGAACTTTACTTTGTGACAACGGATTATCAGCTTGCGGACATATTTACTAAGGCATTACCAAGAGAGCGGTTTGAATTTCTACTCCCGCGACTTGGAATGAAAAGTATGTCCCTGAAAACCCTTAAACGTCTTCAAGACGGGGAGGATGAGTAAAGGATGGTCTTCATGTATCCTATGTATATAATTAAAAACAAAAAGAAAAATACAAAAATATAAAACCTACAAAAACTATAAAAAATTAGAAAAATAGAAAATACCAAAAATAATTTTCAAGACATGTCTTCTGAAAATCGATAACATTTACGGACCTAGAAATGTCTACAATCAAAAATACGGGTCTTTAAATGAAGTTCGAGCAGAAGCTCAAACAGTTTTAAAACATGTCTTCATGGCTTGCAGTTATTTTTGACTGCAACTCGCTTTTCACACTAAGGAAAGCATGTCGTCAAAAAGACAACTGTTCCTAACAACGGGAAATTAATATTTTTTTCCCGGGCACGAATTACTTAACATCTGTGCATCCCAGGAATAATGTACATTTCAGTGCGTTATTTCTTTAAAAGAAGAGAAGTTTTCTTTTTAACCAGATAAATTTTTCTTAATTGATTCTTCAAAATTATTTATGTTTAATCACGGAGTGGAAAAGTGCTTGTTGAAATATTAATCAATTCGGGTTTTTACAATAAACTTTTTAACTCAAACAACGACTACAACTCTTTAAATATAAATGGTCATTGTTTGAGGGGGAGAGTGATTTCAAATTTATTGCATCAAACGGGTTTCTAAAAACATCACACAAGTAACAGAAAAGGTTTTCATATTTGAACGGCGTTATAATTTGAGGGGGAGTTAATTAATTTTAACTCAAAAGGCCAAAATTGTCAATTGTTACAAAGTTTAGGGACTTAAATGCAATTTGCTATGTGTTTCCTTGATTTTATAATTAATAGGGACTAAATCTGCTAATTCCCAAACTTGACTTAACCTTAGAATACATTAAACCGAATGTTAAAAGTGCTAGAAAGCCCAAGGACCAAATCTGCCAACATGAAACTTAGGAGTATAAAGGGTGGCGGTTTGCCATTTCTAGTCAAAGCTCTACCTGCTCGGTCAAACGAATACACACACCTACCTTCGCAAACCGCCACTCCCAATTCGCCACATTCCAACTCTTGATTTCTTGTGTATTTCTTGCTAAGGTAATGTCTTTAATATGTTCTATAACCTTAGATATAACTGTACATAAAAGGAATCGAGTTAAAACACATTTAAACGAGTAGAATCTCTAGAAATTAGACCTAGGATTTTCGAAAATCATGTTGTTGGTTAGAAATGTAAATTGATGGTTGGGGTAGGTGCGTTTAGGATTGATACTCACTCGATCATTGTTGTTTTTGCTTAAATCAAACTCATTAGAGGGTTAGATTGATTTGTTCATACGTTTTTTGAGTAAAACCCATGGTAGTCGTTTGGTGTAAATGAATTAGTTGCATGGTATTAGCTCCTTAGGTATAAAGAGGTAGATTTAGATGTTTTAATTTGAGATCCACTCAAAAATATTATGTTATATGATGAATTAATGGTCGAGTATGGTATTGACTTATCAAAAGTCAAAGGGTGGATTGCAGTGTTGTAATCGAATTGTATGCTTGTGTATGTTAGTATTAAGTTATTTTAGAGCAACAAAGCAAGTCTGCATGCCCCCTTAAGTGTTTAAATAGTATTCGTGGCTTTTAATGGTTGTGCAAGGCTTAATTCAGATGAAATGTGGAGATATAGGTTGATAAAATTGCTGGCTAGATCATCAACAGGATCTAGATGCCTGAAATGGTGTTTGGAATATCCAAAATGATAGAAATAAAACTAAGATAGGTGTTTTTCCATGGTTGGGTTTGCCATATATCTTGGTAGACAGTTGACCTGTTGGAATTCCATGCAAGAAATTCAGATATTGGCAGATTTTCTTGATAGCGGTTTGATGGAAAATGCTTGATAGCAGTTTGTAGAATATGACTGATAGCGGTTTAATTTATGATTATATTTAATTATGATCAGGCAACCCGCTAAGGGGGGGGGGAGGGGGGGGGGGGGGGGGGGGGGGGGTGGTGGGGGGGGGGGGGGGGTGGGGGGGGGGGGGGAAGAAGGGTAGCGGTTTGATGAAGATTATTTTTATTATTAAAATAATCCAAACCGCTATTTCAAATTTTTCCTAAATGGTAGCGGTTTGATTAAATCGAGTAAAATATTGATAGCGGTTTGGTCATAGCGGTTTGATTAATCAAATAAAATATTCATAGTTGTTTGGTCTTAGCGGTTTGATTTAATCAATTAAAATATTGATAGCGGTTTGGTCATAGCTGTTTGGATTTAATTGCTTAAAATATTCTTAGTGGTTTGGTCATACTTTCTACGTGGAAGTTTGTTCAAATCTGCATAGCGGGTTTATCATACCACCTCATAAGATTTGGTGTCAAGTGGTAGCTTTAGGCCAGAATCACAAAGTTCTGGCCCATTAGTCCCAATACACACTTAAGGCCCAATCTCGAGGCCCAATTACACAGTTGACTCCCATCCGGGTCTTGTTAACTTGTGATTGTGTTAATCGGATATCTTCTGGACCTTTGACCAATGTTGACTTATGTTAATTTCTGGTTTGATCCAAGTCAATGACCACCGACTCAATGTGAAATATTCCATCATACTTAACTTAATCTTACCGTAATCAAACGAAGCTTGTCAAACATCATGACTAATATTCTCATCTAACATCAAATGTATGCCATGTCTGCCTATCTTGCTGATATTCTTGTGCAAATAACATGGCTGATGAGAATGTTCCCGCTCCTGCTCCCACAAGATCTGATGACCAGATACTACCATTTATTGCATGGATGCCTATTGGAAAGAGTAATTTTGTCTTAGATCTTCAAAATAAGCAAAAGAATCCGATCTTTCAGGTCTCTGTGGATATTCTGCAAAACACAAACTTCTTCAGAGCATTCACTACCTCAGCTTCTATCCCAGCTATCTACCTTCAATAGTTCTGGGATACCCTTGTGTTTGAGGTTAAGATTGGAGCTTACCATTTTCAGTTGGATGAAGACTGGTTCATACTTGACACAAATCTTATAAGGGAAGCTTTAGAGATTACTCTCGGTGATCAAGCTCATAAATTTGTGTCACCTCCTTTGGGTGAGTGCAATATAAATAAATTAGAGAATCAAGCTATTGCTATCTAGGGGAAATTCACTTTGTATCAAGAATGGCGGTGAATAACCTGTATCAGCCTTGGAGAGCAATATTGTCAATGATCAACCAATGTCTCACAGGCAAGACTTATGGGTTTGATAGGCCCAGATATCCAGTTCTTCAGATGTTTTGGGGTATAATTACCAGTATAAATGTTGACTATGCTAAACTCATATGGGAAGAATTTGTATAAGCTATGCATACTTTTCTCGCAAATAAGGCCAATCTAAGCAATGCTCCTCAGAAGGGGAAAAAGACTAAACCTCATGTTATTCCTTACTGTCGGTTTACAAAGTTAATAATCTGCCATTTAGGAAGAACACACAACATTCACCAAAGGTATGCGTCTCCGCTTCATCTTGCTGAAGAAGATCACAGACTTGGAAATCTTAATTTCTTCCCCAAAGGCGAAGAAGATAAAGTCTTTGGAATGCAAATTCCTAAGGAGCTGATCACGAACAATATTAGGAATGAACTTTACTACAACGCTTACATGGAAATGGTTGCAAAGCATGATAAGAAAATTACAGCTAAAAAGGGAGGAAAGAAAAAGTCAGCTTCTAAAGCCGATTAGTCTAAGAAACCTACAACTGCCAAGCAACCCAAACCAATGCCTTCTAAGCAATCCAAACCTGCACCAGCAACAAAACCCAAGGTTACTCCGAAAAAACCTTCAGAGCCTTCACATGCGAAGCATCCAAAAAGGGGTAAAGTGCAGAAAGTTCGCAAAAGAAAAAGTCCTCTCAAGCTTATTGATGAAGATGAAGAGGTTCACCATGAACCTGAACCGGAAGGTGTAGGTAAAAACTATGATCTTAATCTAGCTATTCAGATGAGTTTGGAAACTTTTCAGGCCCATGGTCAAGCACTTGTTGATGGAGTGGCTATTCATGAACAAGTAGAAGAGGCCACCCGACAACTCCTTGTGGTTGAAGGCAAGGGAAAACAATTGCAACTGATGAATAAGCTGCACAATCACTTGCTTCACGGTAGCTCTTTAAAAGGACAAAATGAGATAACTTAAACCAATAACCAACTTGCTTCACGGTAGCTCTTTAAAAGAAAAACGCACAAAGGAGCGGAGGAGCGGGAAAGCACGAAGCTATTAAAAACCTTCTCCTTTCGGGTCGTAGTTCCCCGGAACAACCCTCCTTATACCCCTCTTGTAGTTTGTTTATCAATCAAAGGTGAGCCGTACCTCTCAAGTGACACAAAGACAAGTTTTAATCTTTTGTTGGGAACTTATTATGATAATCTTCGTAGAAAAGTCTTTATATTGATGAATGAAATATTTATCTTTTATTGGACAATGTTTTTATTATTTTGATTTTTCTTGTTTTTATATACTAATAAAAGAAAATGAAAAATATTTTTGTATTTTTATATTTTTATAAAGAAAATAACATCACAAGGAAGGGTCTTCAAGGCAAAACAAACTTCAACTCGATAATCGTCTCACGGCCTCCCCGACAACGGCGCCAAAAATTGACAAATCTGAAACTAACCCTTTTAAATATATATATAAATAAATAAATAATATACTTATAAATATATAAATATAAGGATAAGAATAAAAAATCTCTCAATGTAGAAAACCGGAAGTATGATTCTCGGGTCGTTATGTCCCGACGAGGCGTGAATTTGAAAATCAAGAATCGGTTTGGAACTTATGCTTGAATAATCAAAAGTTTGATTTGGGGCTCTAAATCTACTAATAACATGCAAAAACGAATAAATGAAAACCCTAAAACGAAAGCAATCTAAGTTAAAACCTAAAACGGGAACGTAAAAACGCGACTTAAAAACCTAAATTATCAAAATTAATCCTAAAGTGATTTTTTTAACTTTTCCTAATCTTAATTGACTAAAAAGTAAGAATAAAGAAAACTAGACCAAAAACGAAGGTGATTTGAGTTTAAAAACATGAAAAACGTAAACAGGATCGAAACCCGTTCTTTAAAAAACAAAATTTTAAAATATTAACCCTACGGATGCAAATTTATTTTTTCTAGGCCCTAAATGATTAAAGAAAATTTTGAAAAAAAGAATTATATTTTTGACTTTTAATGTATTATATAAGTGATATAAAAACAATTTTAAAAAGAAAATTAATTATTAAAAATAGTAAACAAATTTATAAAAATCTGAGAAAAATCTAAAAAATACTTTGAGTAATAAGGAATTTAAGAAAAATAAAAACGGGGTTACCAACTTATTGAATAAGCTGGTAATAAGCTAAAAAGGGCTGAAAAGGAAAAAAGTGAAAAAAAGGGTTATAACATTAACCAACGCACCCTAAGACAGAAAAGTCCCAAGGGCGCAGTTGGTTAAGTGTGTGTGTGAGGTGCTATAAAGGTTGAGTGGGTAGAGGTCAGGGGTTCGACCCTTGCTCACCCCTGACTTCCCTACTCCTTTATTTTTTGAAAACTTTAAAAACAAAGTATATAAATAAGCTGAAAAACTAACAAACTATAGAAAACTTGAGATTATTTTTGAAAAGCTACAATAAGCTCAGAAAATAAGCTTAAAGATGACAGTGAGCTTTTTTTCCAAGTTACTATAGAGCTAAAACTGATAAGCTATTCTAAGAACAAAATAAGCTAAAAGAACTTAAGATAAGCAAAAACAGACTTAAACCACTCATAATAAGCAAATAGGAACATAAATAAGCAAAAGAAGAATAAGCTATCAGGAGAGAATCTCTAAAAAGCTTAAATCTAAAATCTAAACTAACGAACAAGATAAGGCTTAAATAACATTATCCTAAGTTAATTAGCTAAAAAGGACTATACAAAACCTAATAAGCAAATGTGACAAAAATAAGCGAAGGAAATAAGCAACTAAAGGCAGAAAAGCAAAAAAAATATAAATAAGCAAAAATGGAAATAAGCTGGCAGGCAAGCAGCCTTGGGGACAACCTTTGGGCTTATTTTTAAGCCCAAAGACGGAACCTTATGGATTAATGAGGTATATGCCTGAAAAGCTTATCAACTAAGCTTCAATAATCAGCAATCCAAAATGGGGTTGAAAATCATATAAGCTAAGAAAAGGGCTTTTGAAAGGGGCTCGTTACACAGATGGCACATTTTTTTGGTTTTACTTGAAAGGACAGATAAGTTAATGCAGGCTAAATTTTAAGCTAGAATACGATTATAAAAGCGGAAAATAAGTTGAAACAGAAGAAGCTTGACCACCAAAGAGCTTATGCTTTAAAAATTCAGAACTTAAAACCAAAGAGAGCTTATTAAATTTGACTGCTGAATTAAGACTATTCAAAAACAAGAAGAACTTAAAGGCAGGAATAAACTAATGTGCAAAATAACCAAGGACACTTAAATATCTCTACTCCTACTGCACTAGGGAACTTAAGGGAACATAATCAACACTTTAAAAACTTCATTAATATAAAACAGCTTAAGTTAATATAAGAATCACAGATTTGGACAACTTTTAGAAAACAACTCAAAACTTATTTTTAACTTTTAAAAACTTTTAAAACTTACTCAATTATCTTGAAATTGACTGTTAAAACTGGCCTAATGACCCAAAGTGGTTTAACACAATAATATGTGCTTAATTACACATATTTTATATCCAATAAAATGAGCCTAAATGACCAAAAACAGACAAAAACTGCCAAATATATGTTTGTTTTGCATTTGTATTGTGCAGGAAACGGATATCACATAAAAGGACAAAAAACAAAGCCAAGAAGACAAACTGAGCACGGAATGGAAAAGTGTGAAAAGACGAAGCCAAATCGAAGCCAAAAAGTCAAACAGTCAAAGTCAAAGTCAACCCCGACAAAATCAGGGTCAACTCCGAGAAACTGAAGCAGAAAAGACAACTTGAGGGATCACAATTGCCAAATCCCCAAAGTTGTTAAAAAGATATAAAAGACCACAAGGACTGACTTTGCAAAAGGACTTATAACTCTTAAGGGTTAAAGCTGCCAAGTCCTAAAACTCTTAACAACACAAGGACCATGGCTGCAAAAACATACATATCCATGAGGGGCCAAACTTGTCACTACCCAAAACTTTTCCCTGTTACCCACAAACCAAATTTCCCGCCCAAATAGAAACCCACCACAAGTCACGGGTGTTCTCCACTCTCTTTTACCCTGCAACCCAATTAAACCTTAGATAAACCTCACCCCTCACCCCACTAAACCCCTCAGCCCTATAAGATTGCCAAGTTGGCAATCCCACCACTCCCCAAGCTCAATTCGATGGCTTAGATTGACCCAAAAGAAGCACAAGTGAATTTGAAGGCTGGGATTGCTTTTGTTATTCATCTCACACAACTAACACAACCTCTGGAAGCCCTCACAAAGAAAGCACAACACAAAGACCAAGCTTATAAAGAATTCGGCTATATATAGGACCTCATTGGAGCATCTCAGAAGGGAGAGCTTATTAGTTTAATTGTCAATTTAAATTAAGTCTTTTTCAGCTTATTGTACCATATTTTTTTTCAGCATTGTAACACTTTTAAAGTTTAATGAAGTTTTGAGGAATTTATGTTAAAGACCCAAGTTTTAAATTCAAGTCTTAAGTTGTTGATTAGTGCTCAATTGTGTTCAAAAAGCTTTCACTTAAGCTTATTTATAAGCTGCTTTTATTAAGTAAAAGAAAAAAAATTAATTAGTAAAAAAAAAAAATATCCACAAAAATACCAAAAATAATACCTACAACCTTATAATTGAATGATCAAGCCCGATATGGAAGGGCCTTATGGACTCACTAGCTTTTAACACAAGCTAGAGCTTTGTTGATTAAGCTCTAATGAGCATTGATAGCCTTGTTTAGAGCTAAGGCTTTGGTAAGTCCTTTTTCTTTCATTTAAGCTTAATTTTCTGCATTAGCTTATTTTCAGCTTATTTGTGCGTATTTTCTTTTTCAATATGCTTATTTATGCTTATTATCGATGTATGAGTGTTTGTTTTTAAAACCCTTGGCTTAAAATACCCTAAAACAGCTTAAAGATCCAAATTCAGATTATAAAGGGGTGTTTGGGACAAGAGTTAAAATGGGTCAATTTGGTTTATGTCATGGGTTGGGTTACCTAAGTCTGATTTATCTAGCTTAATGAAGGTCTAATAACTAGTTTAAATAAGTTTTTATTTGTAAAATCTCAAAAGTTAAGTGTAATTTAGCTTTGGTTCAAGTCTGGTTGAATTTTAATTGTTTAATTTGCTTATTTTGATTGTTATTTTAAAGTAGCTTTTAGTACCTGTTTTAGTATAGATTTTGAGTGTTATTGTGTATTAGTTATAGGCTAAGAGTCCCTGCAAGTGTTATTTGTGGTTCAACATTTTCTGTCAAAATAACCTAGAAATTTTAAAGAGTCATTTTCTTAAGCTAAATTAGATAGGTTATAGAAAGCTTTAGATTCTAAAAATGCAAGCATAAGTACATTAAGTACCAAGCTTAATCTGTTTAAACTTATTTTCAAGTTTTGAGCTTATTAAGATACCTAAACTTAAGTCTGCAATAAGCTCTTTTCAAAAGCAAATCCCTCCCATGGTGCAAAAGCCATTTTTCAAGACAGTTTTTCTAGGCTTATTTGTATTAGATAGCTTGAGTCTTTTGCTTTTCTAGGTAGTTAATAAGCCATTTTACAAGCCCCTAGAAGCCAAAGTCTTAATTCACTATCTAGGTGGCTTATTTTTAAGCTCAAAGAAGGCCTTTTGACTGTTTTACCCTTTTTTTATGTCAGTTAGCTTATTAAGCTTAATTTTCCTTCTTAGGCTTATTTTGACCCTGCATAGCTTAATTTAAGTTATTTAAGGGCCCCTTGGATTAGCTTATTTGTCCTTTTACTCGCTTATTTAGTTTTAGTTAACCAAAAGAAAAAGGGCAACAAGCATTATTCCTTTTAAGCTTTATTCTGTCAGATTCAAGTGCTTTTTCCTAGCTTATTAGTGCTTTTCGTAAAAAGTCATAGTTATAAAAAATGCTTAAATTTAATGTCTTTTTAACTTTGTAAAAAAAATTTTGAAAAAAAAAATAAAAAGGGAAGGAGGGAAGTCAAGGGAGCTAGAGCTCGAACTCAGGACCACACCTCCTCAACCTTCAAACTATAATTACACACTACTGCTGCGCCTTTGGGTCTTTAAGTGTTTATACATCATATCTAAGATAACCCAAGAAGGTTTGAAGGTTTGGTTTAAGGTTTACAAGAGTTAAGCAAGCATGATTCAAGATTAGGGTTTGTTAGGAATTATGAATTCCTAGTTCCTACTGGTAGTACACAGTTCCTACTGGCAGTAAAGTTTAGTCTTCCTGGTCTTTTGGAAAGTCCTGGTCTTATGGAAAGTATTAAATGACATTCAGTATGATGAGGAGGTTACAAGTTTATTTAGGAAATGATTAATTATATTGTAACTACCTAGGACCCCTTGCACTATAAAAGGTGGTCCTAGGGTGTAGAGATAATCATCACTTCTATACACACATTCTCTACACGTATTTCTCTCTTACTTAGTTAGCTTTAAGGTTGTAAACCATGTTACTGTTCAGAGTAACCGTATTAATATATTGAGGCTACAACGTTTGGTTTATTTCTATTGTTCTTCTTACATATAAAGATTAGTTTCCGCATAGTCTTTGTATTTTGATCAAGGTTTCCAAGATCGTTCTTGAATAGGTTTTATCAATCGTGCTTGAAGATCTATTAGGGTTTCACTTGAAATTAGGGTTTTCAAGGGTTGTAAGCTAGGTTTTGGTTTCTACACAAGGGTTTAGATCATAATGTTCATCATCATATATCATATTAAGGTTACCTAAAAACCTTAATCTCTTTATATTTGTGATTTTATGCATATATAATATCTATGTAGTTAATCACCATCTAGGAACTTATTTACATGTAAAAATGGATTTTTATACTTGTTTGAGGTTTGATAAACTTTTATATATGATATATGGATCTTAATATCATGTTATAATGGAGGTATAAGTATTGTACATGTGAGGTTTATGTATAAAAAGTATATATAAACAAGTTACCTAAAAAGTATACTTAAGAAAGTTAATGAACAAATGAGTATGTAAACTCATAGATCTTGAGATTTTTGGACAATCTTTATAATAATCATGGAATAAGGACCCTAAGGATGTAAGACATGTGATATTGAGGGTTGTAATGTACTTGTAACAAATTGGTTAAGCTAAAAAGTTATAATAACAACTTTTAAACACATTTTGAGAAAAAACCCAAAAGGGGTCTGTTGAAATTCGATTTTTAACATGTCTATAATAACAACTTTTAAACACATTCGGTTTTTACAAGATACTACATGTCCCAAGAATCGTGGGCATATAAAGAACTCGAAAAACCGATTTATAACGAAGGAGATGCGCTAATTTTAAGTTATACGCTAATTAAACGACATTCCTCTATCAGATCCCACTGACCTTGATGAGTCACAAATGACCTATGGACCCAAACAGACCCACACTAGTGATTCTGAACCCAAGACTAGTGACCTTGACTCTTGTGAGTCCAACTCTAGTGTAGAATCACTTGAGTCTATGCCTAAACCGGTTATAATTGAACCCAAGACTAGTGAATATGCCCCTTGTAAGTCCAACTTAAGTGCTGAATCACTTGAGTTCATTCCTAAATCTGTTTGTGCTAGGAATGAAAGTGTTAGGAAAGCAGATAACCCGAGGAAAAACAATAAAAGTCCTAGAGGTAATAAAAGAAGTTGGAATTGGTATGCATGCTCAAAAATTGGGTGAAAATTTTGAGTTTAACAATAAGGCTTGCTATGTGTGTGGTAGTTTTGGTCATTTGCACTATACCTTATAAAGTTAAAAGAAAGGTTAATGATCAAAAACAGGTTACACCAGTGTGGAACAACTCAAGGAGGGTAAATCATCAAAACTTTGGTAGATTTTCTCACCCAAGTCCAAAAAGTAACATGGTTCCACAAGCACTGCTCACTAAATCTGGCCTTGTATATGTTAATTCACTTAAAAGACTATTTCAAAAGAAAACACCTAATTACAACAAATATTTCAATAGGAGTGTTAATTCTGTTAAGGATACAAGGGTTCATACTGCTAGGCCAAAGACAGAGTTTTAATAGTTAAGGCCTCAAGTTAGATTGGGTTTGAAAACCAAAACAAGAAGTCATAGACCATGTTTCCAAATCAAATAATGCATCAAAGACTTTAACTAGATATGAATATGTTGATGCTTATGGACGATTCAAAACTGTTTTGGCTTGGGACTTCAAAAGGCACTAATTTTCTTCTGTAGGGCAATTCATAAATGATGTATGCTTATGAATTGTTGTTTGGATTTTCTGTGTTTGTTGGACTAACTTTTTGAAAGAAAAAAAATACTTGGAGTTGCTGTCATTGATGAAGTGTTGCAGTAGGTGCTTAACGAGGTTCCTGCTAGTTGTGTCCGACATTGGACATCACTCATTGTGATTCTCGATGTTTGTTATTACACAAAGTTTATTATCATTTTGAGGGGAGGCAAATTTGGAATGGAGAATTCTTAGCTCCATTTGAGGGGAGGCTAAGTGTATAGTTTGATCTTAAAGAATTTATGGCTGTCCTTTTTGTGAATCAACAAAAGTATTTTGAAGTAATGAAATGTTTTTAATAGAAAAATATATTTTTGGATTTTGAAGAGCAAAATGTTTTTGTTGGAATGATCATAGACGGTTTTTAGTGATAAATTGTTTTTTATGTGCAACACCCAATGGTTCTCAATTCCCAGGTCTCAAAGACTAGAACGAATTGAATAGCTTTAATAGTTTGCTCAAAACTATAGGGTATTTAACTCACCCGTGCTTCTTTTGCTGGGAGCTGAAATGGTCATCAATCCACCATGGATAATGCCCTTATTGGGAACCAAACGATTGGCTAGTCCAAACGCAGATGGCTTTTGGTAAAGACTTAACAAATCCGTTGATAGCTGACAATTTGCTAAAAATTGTAAGGTAATCAACTCACCTTGTTATCACAATAAAGAGTTGGCTAGTCCTGAGCAAACGGCTACAGGTAAAGACATATCAAATCCGTTTATGGCTGTAATGACTTGCCAAAAGTCATATAGTTCTTCCACTTCCTATGATTCATGTTCTGAAAGTGGAAAATGGTTTCAGTCCTCCATGGATCATCCCCTTTTCTGGGTGCCAATGGACTGACTAGCCCAAGAGTGAATGGCTACTTGGTAAAGGCTCATCAAACCCATTCATGTAGCTGTGGTGGTCTTGTTGCAGTCCAAGATTAGATGCTGATTTTCATAATGCTGTTAATGGTTGATCTATTTGAACAATGTTTCTACTCAAGTTAAGTATCATCTGCTTTCATTCAATATTTCAAGCAGCTTATACTTCAATCTTCAAAGTCTTTGGTATATGTCCAAGAAAGATCAAGCAGATCAGAGATCAAGATCATGATTACATCCTCAAGCTCACAAATGCAGATCTTCTTAGAAACTTGAAGTTAACCAAGTCAAATTCAAGTTTAGGGGAGGATTGTTAGGAATTATGAATTTCTAGTTCCTACTGTTCCTACTGGCAGTACAAAGTTCCTACTGGTAGTACACAGTTCTTGCTGGTAGTAAGATTTAGTCTTTCTGGTCTTTTGGAAAATTCTGGTCTTATGGAAAGTATTAAACTTATTGAAGAGTCCTGGACTTAAGAAAGTATAAACGAACATTTAGTTATGTTGATTGGGGGGAGGAGGATTACAAGTTTACCTTCCTGGTCTTTTGCAAAGTCCTATTCTTATGGAAAGTTATTAAATGACATTCAGTATGATGAGGAGGAATACAAGTTTTAATTTAGGAAATGAATAATGTTAGATTGATGAAAAATATATAGGCAGTTTTTATGATATTGGTAACTACCAAGACCCCTTGCATTAAAATAAAAAAAAAAATATACTAGTAAAAGGAGGTCCTAGGGTGTAGAGATCACGATGACTTCGATACACACATTCTCTACACGTATTTCTCTCTTACTTAGTTAGCTTCAAGGTTGTAAACCCTGTTACTGTTCAGAGTAACCGTATTAATATATTGAAGCTACAACGTTTGGTTTATTTCTATTGTTCTTCTTACATATAAAGATTAGTTTCTGCATAGTCTTTGTATTTTGATCAAGGTTTCCAAGATCGTTCTTGAATAGGTTTTATCAATTGGTATCAGAGCCTCGTTGAGAAGCTTTGATTAAGAAGAACAAGATCTCTACATTTGTGTTGCTGAAGAAGACATGGCCTTAGTACTTACTCAACTCTGACAATGAGTGAAACTTATATAACAGAAACTGAAGTTATAGAATTTAAAGCTAAACTAGCGAAAAAGCATGTTAATAACAATAAAATATGATAACTAGTTAATCATATGATAAACTTAAAAAATTATATGATGAAACTTCAAAAATCGTTTTATGATTTAAATGAACAATATAATGAAAATTATATACTAGTTCAGGCATATAAAAGTTCCCTTAAAACTTTGGAAAAACAGAAAAAGGTCCTTCAGAATAATCAATTGGTCTTTGAAGAAAAGATTAGGGTATTGTCTAGTGAATTAGAAAATACAACTAATCTATTGAAATAATTTCTGAAAAATGAAATGCAGAGTGGAGCTTGGAAAAACAGGACTTACAGGCTAAGCTAGAGACTGAAAGAGCCATCAATAGCAAAATGGGACAAATATTCCTCCAAAAATCTTGTAAAACTAATGATACCTCAATGACGAAGAGACTAAAATTGGATGGGTTGTATGAGGAAATATATAGGGGAAAAAGAATTGGAAGAGGATGACTCAGAAATATAGTATAATTACCCAAACTCCGAAGATGTGGAAGGCAAACCTCTCTATAACAGGTTTGTCAAAAACTGATGAATGTAAGCATTACCCCCACCACTTTCAGGGAACTACATTCCTCATCAGATCCCTACTGACCTTAATGAATCACCAAATGACCAATTGACCCAAATAACCAACACTAGTGATCTGAACCCAAAACCATGACCTTGACTCTTGTTGAGTCCAACACAGGTGTATAATCACTTGAGAGTCTATGCTAAACCTGTTTCTAATTAAACCCAAGACTAGTGAATAAGCCTCATGTAAGTCCAACTAAATTACTGAATCACCTGAGTTCTTTCCAAAACTGTTTGATGCTAGGAATTAAAGTGTTAGGAAAGCAATAACCCTAGGAAAAACAAAAAAAAGTCCTAGAGTTAATAAAAGAAATGGAAAGGTATGATGACTCAAAAATTGGGATGAAATTTTTTTTGAGTTTAATAAACAGGCTTGCTATGTAATGTGGGTATATTAAGTCGTTAGCACTATACCTATAAAAATAAAAGAAAGGTTAATGAACAAAAACGTTAACACCAGGTGGAACCACTCAAGGAGGGTAAATCATTAAAACTCTGGTAGATTTTCTCACCTAAGTCCAAAAAGTAACATGGTTTCACAAGCACTGCTCACTAAATCTGGCCTTGTATATGTTAATTCACTTAAAAGACTCTATCAAAAGAAAACACCTAATTACAATAGATATTTAAATAGGAGTGTTAATTTTGTTAAGGATACAAGGGTTCATACTGTTAGGCCAAGACAGAGTTAATATGAGTTAAGAGCATCTTTATTGGGTTTGAAAACCAAAAACAAGAAGTCATAGACCATGTTTCCAAATAAAATAATGCATCAAATACTTTAACTAGATATGATTATGTTGATGCTTATGGACGATTCAAAACTGTTTTGGCTTGGGACTTCAAAAGGCACTAATTTTCTTCTATAGGGCAATTCATAAATGATGTATGCTTATGAATTGTTGTTTGGATTTTCTGTGTTTGTTAGACTAACTTTTTTGAATAAAAAAAAACTTGGAGTTGCTGTCATTGATGAAGTGTTGCAGTAGGTGCTTAACGAGGTTCCTGCTAGTTTTGTTCGACATTGGACATCACTCATTGTGATTCTCGGTGTTTGTTATTACACAAAGTTTATTATCATTTTGAGGGGGTTCTCAATTCCCAGGTCTCAAAGACTAGAACGAATTGAATAGCTTTAATAGTTTGCTCAAAACTATAGGGTATTTAACTCACCCGTGCTTCTTTTGCTGGGAGCTGAAATGCTCATTCAAACCCCATGGATAATGCCCTTAATTGGGAACCAAACGATTGCTATCAAACTCAGATGGCGTTTAGGAAATGACTAACAAGATCCGTTATAGCATGACAATTTGCTAAAAAAAGTAAGGTAATCAACAACACCTTGTTATCACAATAAAGAGTTAGGCTATCCTGAGCAAACGGCTATAGTAAAGAACATATCAAATCCGTTATGGCTTAATGACTTGCCAAAAGTCATATAGTTCTTCCACTTCCTATGATTCATGTTCTGAAAGTGGAAAATGGGTTCAGTCCTCCATGGATCATCCCCTTTCTGGATGCCAATAGACTGACTAGCCCAAGAGTGAATGGCAACTTGGTAAAGGCTCATAAAACCGAATCATTAAGCTGTGGATGGTTTGATTTAGTCCAAGAAAAGATGCTATATTCAATAATGCTGTTAAAGTTTGATCTGTTTGAACAATATTCTATAGCAAGTTAAGGTATCGGTCTACTTTCATTCAATTATTTCAAGCAACTTATACTTCAATCTTCAAAGTCTTTGGTATATGTCCAAGAAAGATCAAGAAGATCAGAGATCAAGATACATTGATTACTTCCTCAAGCTCAGCAAATGCAGATCTACATAGAAACTTAAATGTAACCAAGTCGCCCATCAAGTTTAGGGGAGGAATTGTTAGGAATATATGATTCCTAGTTCCTACTAGTATTTATACACGTTCCTCTGGTATACAAAGTTCCTATTGTAGTACACAGATTCCTGCTGGTATGTAAATAGAATTTCTACTGGTAGTAAAGTATAGTCTTCCTGGTACTTTTGGGAAAGTCCTGGTCATATTGAAAGGTATTAAACGATTATTAGTATGTTGATAGGTTACAATTTAGTCTTCCTTGTCTTTTGACAGTCCAAGTCTTATGGAAAGAATTAAATGACAATTTATATGATAGGAAGGTTACAAGATTATTTAGGAAATGAATTAATTATATTGGAGTGTAAATTATTTAGGCAGTTTTTAAGATATTGTAACTACCAAAGACCCCAAGCACAATATAATGGAGGTCCCTAGGGTGTAGATATCAACGATGACTTCGATCCACACATACTCTACACGTATTTCTCCTATACTTATTAAGCTTCCAAGTTTGTTAAACCCTGTTACTGTCAGAGTAACCGTATTAAATATATTGACGTTACAACTTTTGTTATAATTTCTATTAGTTCAAGCTTATATAAAAAGCTTAGTTTCTGTATAGTCTTTAGTATTTTGATTAGGTGTCAAGATTGTTCTTGAATAGTTTTAACAATATGTATCAGAGCCTCGTTGAGAAGCTTTGATTAAGAAGAACAAGATCTCTACATTTGTGTTGCTGAAGAAGACATGTCTTCACAATTATAACTCCCTATCAATGAAGGTAACTATATGACAAAGAACAGAAGTTAGAGATTTAATGCTAAACTAGATAAAAATCATTTTAATAACAAATATAATTGGTAACTAGCTTATTCATATGAAAAATCTTAAAAAATATAATGATAACTTCAAAAATAGTTTTAATGATTAAAATGAACAAAATAATGAAAATTATATACTAGGTTCAGGCATATAAAAAGTTTCCCTCGAAAAACATTGGAAAAAAAGAAAAAGGTCCTCAAAATAATCATTTGGTCTTTGAAGAAAGATTTAAGGTATTGTATAGTCATAAGAAAATACAACTACTCTATTAAATATTCGAAAAAGAAAATGCTGAGATGAGCTTGGAAAAACAGGACTTACAGGCTAAGCTAGAAATAAAGCGCCATCAATGCAAAAATGGACACATCTTCCAAAAATCTTGTAAAACTAATTGATAGCTCAATGACTGTAAGGACTAAAATTGGCTTGGGGTGTGACGAATATATAGGGGAAAATGAGTTAGGATGGGATGACACTGAATTTAGTGTATTTACCCATACTCCTGAAGATGTGGAAGGCAAACCTCTCTATAACAGGTTTGTCAAAACTAATAGAATGAAAGCAGTTCCCCCACCTCTTTTAGGGAACTACATTCCTCTATCAGATCCCACTGACCTTGATGAATCACAAATGACCTATGGACCCAAACAGACCCACACTAGTGATTCTGAACCCAAAACCAGTGACCTTGACTCTTGTAAGTCCAACTCTAGTGTAGAATCACTTGAGTCTATGCCTAAACTTGTTATAATTAAACCCAAGACTAGTGAATATGCCTCTTGTAAGTCCATCTTAAGTACTGAATCACCTGAGTTCTAACTAAAACTGTTTTGATAGGATGAAGTGTTAGGAAAGCAGATAACCCTAGGAAAAACAATAAAAGTCCTAGAGGTAATAAAAGAAGTTGGAATGGTATGACGACTCAAAAATTGGGTGAAAATTTTGAGTTTAACAATAAGGCTTGCTATGTGTGTGGTAGATTTAGTCGTTTGCACTATACATGTAAAAATAAAAGACAGTGTTAATGATCAAAAACATGTTTACACCAGTGTGGAACAACTCAAGGAGGGTAAATCATCAAAACTCTGGTAGATGTTTTCTCACCTGAAGTCCAAAAAGTAACATGTGTCCACAACACTGCTCTCCTAAATCTTTGCCTTGTAATTAAATTACATAAAAGACTCTATCAAAAGAAAACACCTAATTACAATAGATATTTAAATAGGAGTGTTAATTCTGTTAAGGATACAAGGGTTCATACTGTTAGGCCAAAGACAAAGGTTAATATTGTTAAGGCTTCAGCTAGTTGGGTTTGGAAACCAAACCTGAAGTCATAGACCATGTTTTTCCAAATCAAATAATGCATCAAAGACTTTAACTAGATATGAATATGTTGATGCTTATGGACGATTCAAAACTGTTTTGGCTTGGGACTTCAAAAGGCACTAATTTTCTTCTGTAGGGCAATTCATAAATGATGTATGCTTATGAATTGTTGTTTGGATTTTCTGTGTTTGTTGGACTAACTTTTTGAAAGAAAAAAAATACTTGGAGTTGCTGTCAATAGATGAAAGATTTGAGTAGTTCTAAACGAGGTTCCTGCTAGTTTTGTCCGACATTGGACATCACTCATTGTTATTCTCGATGTTTGTTATTACACAAAGTTTATTATCATTTTGAGGGGAGGCAAATTTGGAATGGAGAATTCTTAGCTCCATTTTTTTTTTTTGGGGGAAAAAGGGGGGCAAGTGAAATGTTTGATCTTAAAGAATTTATGCAGTCTTTGATAAGTTGCTTAATATACACAGACTTTATACCCCTGAAAACGAGCTTAAATGACCACAACAGACAAAACTGCAAATAGATTTTTTTGTCTTGCAATTTTGATTGTGCAGGAAGTGATATCATCAAAAAACAGAAAACCAACCAAATTGACAAAACTGAGCATGGAATGGATAAGAACTGTCAAAAATCAAGGCCCAATAGTCCAGACAAAATGACAAAGTCAGAGTCAATACGAAGAATTACTGTTGGCTGCAATCTTAACCCATCTGAGGGCCGGGGAAAGCCCCAAGTAATATATATAGAAGACTGTGAAAGACTGAAGGCCCGAACCTAGCCCAGTTACAGCCAATCTTCAGCCATTGAACAACCACAAAACTCACCTCCCCCCCCCCCCACCACCTTTCAAAACCTTATTGGTGCTATGAAAAAGCCCCAATAACCAAGCCTAAAACCTTATTGGGCCAACCCAAACCTGTGGGCCCAATTAAAAAACCCAATAGCCCAAAACACCCTTTTTATAAAACTCCAAGGCCCAAAAATGTAAATTTTAAAACCATGTATTATAATTAAAAAAAAAAAATTAAAAAAAGGGGGGGGGGGGGGGGGGGGGCCAAAAATCCAATTTTTAAAAGTTGTTTGTTACCAAAAAAGAGAAAATAAAACACAAGGACCTTAAAACTGCCAATGGCAAGTTTTCTTTTAGTTATAAACCACAGGGACATGAATGCCAAACCCTATAAACCTCTATGTTTTCTTATAATAAACGGAGGACCGAAATGGTCCACATTTTAAACTATTGTTATACTAAAAATCGGGTTTATATTCTTTTTTTACTAAAAATTAAAATGAAAAGAGGAAGAAACATGGGGGACTAGTGTTGCATCTTTCCCATTCTTCTCTTTTAAACCAAACGAACAACCCTGCAACCCAACCCACTTGGCGCCAAAAACCATACAGCCTTTTCCCACGTTTTCAAGCCAATACCACTCTCCCAAGTACCTTTCCAGCTCACCCCTCACCTCTTCCCACCTTACCCTGCCCTTATAACCCCTTTCCCTGTCAAAAACACTCAACCCGAGACCCATTTCAATGGTGAATGATGTGAATGGTAAAACAAGGGCTAGGATTGCTTTGGATTACTTCTACACTTACAAGAAGCACAGCTAGCACACCAAGAGAAGTTTTGGAGCTAGTATAAAAGAGCCAAGACCAAGCCGAACAACATCATCTTTTTTTTTACTTTCTTAGCCTAAATTTTAACTAAGTTTGCTTTAAACATTATTGTATTCAGTTTCCTTTTAAGTTTTTGTTGTAATCCTTTAAGTTTTAATAAAAAATTTTGAGTTCTCTTGTTATTGCATTTGTCAAAATTCCAAGTATAATTTAAGTCACTTAACTCAGTTTAATCATTAAAATAAAGATAAGAACGATAATAGAACCTCAATTATAAGTAATTATCATACCTTAACTTCATTAAAAAGGGCAAAGAAGCCGAATTAAGAATTAAGGGTAGTATGTTTTTGACCCCAAAATGGGTCATGGGATGGGTTGTTATGGTCAACTCACTCAGCCACTTTATGCTGAGTGAGTAGCTTTTAAATTTTTTAATCACAGCTTTTAGTGTAAGAATAAGTTTTTAAGTGTATTCTAGTTTCCTGACAAAATTTGAATAACCATTTTAAACCAAACCACTTAGCGCATAAGCGCTTAATGCACCACCTCCTTGTGCAAGTTTTGTGTTTCTAGCCCTTTTCAAAAAGCCCCTTGTTCTGTCTTTGGTATAGGCAGCATACGTCAAAGTGTGTGTGTATGCATGTGTGTTTTTGAGAATAGCCATTTTTAAGCCCATTGTTCAGCAGCTTTTAATAAGCCTTAAGCCCCAAAATTTTGAATATAAGCTTATTTGCCTCCCCTTTTCTTCTGTTTGTACTTGGATTTGGTCAATAAGCTCATATGAGCTTATTGCAATAAGCTCAAAAAGCCCCTACCTCACTGTTTGCACCTCCCCTGGTGCTGAAATCAATTTTCAGCACCCTTGTTCTAGCTTATTTTGCATTAAGCCTTAGGATCTTATAGCTTTTCTTTATAGCTTAATACTTGTTCTTTAAGTCCCCAAACTTTTGTAGCTTAACTCCCCTTCTAGCTTAGCTTATTCTAGCCTTAAAGTCACCTTTTTTCTGTTTTCCTTTTAAAACTGTTAACATAGCTTATTTTTCTCCCAGCTTATTTTAGGGCTTTTCCTAGATACCATAGCTTATCATTAGGACTCCCTTAGGCCTAGTAGCTTATTTCTTTAGTTTTCAGCTTATCTTGTGAGCTTAAATCCCAAAAAGAAAAGAAAATAAGCCCATAAGCTTATTTAGTTGCTGTCAGCCCATAAGCTAACATTTCTGGCTTATTCTTTGAGATTCAGCTTATGTGCTTATTAGGAAAATTGTTCCCCTTAAGCCCCTTAATAAGTTTGCTTTTATAAGTTTTCAAAAATAAGCTGTTGGGACCCACATTTGCATATCGGGGTCCAATTCAGGGACCATTTGTGTAATTTTGACTTTTCTTGTTAACTTTGTTAGTCCCTGTGGTTAGTAGCCTGTTACCCCGTTTGTCCTTATCCTATTTCACTGTTAGTCCTCTAGTTTAACAGCTGTTACTCATTTAGTTAATTAAATAATTAATTTAGGTTTAAATCTAATTAGTTTAATTACTTTTAATTAAAACAGTAAAATTTGGGCATTTTTATATTTTTAGATTTGTTAACTTTTTCTTTA
>BQNB010106179.1:8838-23443 GCA_026074375.1 Tanacetum coccineum | reverse complement strand
AGGATGAGGTGCTACTAGCTGAGGAGCAGCCCCTGCCTGCTGCTGCCTCACCTACCGCTGATTCACCAGGCTATGTTCCTAAGTCATATCCTGAGGAGGATTCGGAGGAGGAGGATGATGATGAGGACCCTGAGGAGGATCCTGCCGATTATCCTGCCGACAGAGGAGATGACAGAGATAATGAGGATGAGTCATCCGATGATGATAAGGATGATGATGTTGATATTGAGGGGGATGAGGAGGAGGAGGAGCACCCAGCTCCTGCCGACTCTACGGGTGTTGATTTACCAGCTGTTAATCATGCCCCATCCGCTGAGGAGACTGAGCCGTTTGAGACCGACGAGTCTGCGGCCACCCCACCACCACATCCTGCATACCGGGTTACTGCTAGGATATCGATCCGAGATGAGCCACCTACACCATTTTGGTCTGATACGGAGGTTGCCAGACTCCTTGCTATACCTACTCCACCACCATCACCACTTTCCCTATGGTCATCACCATTGCCTCACATTCCTTCTCCACTACTACCCCCGATACTACCACCACTACCAGTATCACCACCCTTACCTGTATCATCTCCACCACCTGCTAGTCCTATTCGTCCATTGGGTTATCGAGTTACGATGATCCAGCTGAGAGCTGAGGCCCTATCTACTTCCCATTCGCTACCATTACCACCACCCATCATACTCTCCCAGACCAGATCAGATGCACCATCATCGGGGACACCACCACTTTTACCCATACCACTACCTACTTCATCACTACCTTAGCATCTACTCTCTACTGACTGTAAAGCAAACAGACCCGAGATTACCTTACTACCTTGGAAGAGGTTAGGTATCGCTCTCGGTCTGAGATATGAGGTAGGAGAGAGATCGTTTGCCCCTACTGCTAGACCTCTTGGAGGTTTTAGGGTGGACTATGGTTTTCTTGCTACCATAGACAAGGAGATTATGCAGGATCTAGAGAGAGATGTCGGTTATGGGATCACCGACACTTGGGATGAGATGCTGGTAGACATGCCAGGGGCACCAGCGACTGATGACACAGAGTTAGGTCGACGGATGACAGAGTTTACCACTAGGTTTAGGCAAGGCACAGATAAGATCTATACGAGGTTGGATGATGAGAAGTCTGAGCGACAGCTGATGGCTGGTCGGCTCAACATGTTGTATAAGGATAGGCATGCACATGCTCGTACTGCTAGGCTCATAGAGGCTGAGGCTAGGATGTCTCGAGAGGCTTGGGGACAATCCATGGATGCGAGTGACCTTACGCATGCAAAGGTTATGTCATTACGTACTCAGGTGGTAGCACAGCAGGTAGTGATTACATTGTTACAGGCAGCGGACCGCAGGAGACAAGCGGCGATTACAGAGTTGCTAGCAGCGGACCGCAGGAGTAAGGCATAGTTCATTGAGGCACTAAAGCTGCTGAAGAGACTTCAGACCCAGATGACAGAGTTCGAGAGGTAGCAGGGACCCGCTAAAGGTCCTGCACAGCCAGATGCACCAAAGGAGGCTGGTAGCAGTTCATAGATCATGTTATGGCTAGTTGTTTTGTACAGCCTACTAAGTATTATGGGTAACTCCCGGCTAGTATGGCTTTAGGTTGTATATTTTACCTTGTAACCTAATTGGTGTGATCATTTTGTATCTGAACCAATCATGTATGTTTTCTAATTATATATGGAATGGTGGTATTATGTCATGTCTATAATCGAATTTATTATGAATGAATGTCGATTTAGTTACACCATTGTTAACTTCAATTTAGTTATATATTTCACTGTGTGTTGTGATCTCTCTTTACTTATTATGTATATGTCATGTCATGGTTATGATTTTAAGAAATCTAACGGGTATTATATTATCTTAAGTTTTGTTGTGGAGTATGTGTAGTGGATGTATGATGAGTAATTCCAACCTCTTTTGTATAATTTCGTAGAATCTGATTGAGAAACTCGGTGCCGTTGTCAGTACGAAGATATTTTACTGTAGCATTCAGACTAACTTGAGCTTGCTTTAAGAACTTAAAATAATCTCTGGAGCTTCATCTTTTGTTCTAAAAAACTTTACCCAAGTAACCCGACAATAATCATCTACAATGACTAGAATATACTTTTTCCCATTTCTACTTGCCACCTGCATCGGTCTACACAAATCCATATGCAGCATTTGAAGTTTCTCATTTGTACTTAGTTCAGGGGGGAAGGGGGCGGGTCGGGGGGTCCTTGTGCGGATGAGATTCCTTCTTGCTTTTTCCCATTTGACTTGCTGAGCACAAGTGATCTTTAGTATACTTCAACTTGGGAAAACCTTTGACAAGACCTTGTTTAGCAAGCTGATTGATGGTGCCGAAGTTTAAATGAGACAAACGACGGTGCAACAACCAAGATTTTGTCTTTGAGGCTTTAGAGAGTAGACAAACTAGAGAAGACTTCATCATATCCGCTATTGAGATTGTATAAAGATTAGAACCACGAGATCCTGAGAGTAGATCAACACCTTCCAAGTTACGTACAAAACAAGTGTGTTTCCTAAAAGCTACTTCGAGATCCGAATCACAAAATTTCCCAATGAAGAAAAGATTATGACCAAGTCCTTCAACGTAGTAAACACGTAAAATAAGAATATTCCCCATTTGTAGATCTCTGTATCCCATAATAGCAGCAAAATGATCGTTGCTTAATCGGACCGTACCGATATACTTGGAAAACATATATTGATAAGCTTATTCTCAGTGTCCAGTCATGGGTTGGTACTCCTAATGATCTAAATACCAAGAAAAAATTTCTGTATATCTCTGCACAAAAAAAAAGAAAAGAATAAAAAGTAGAAATTAAACAAAATAAAAAACGAAAGAAAAAAAAAAAAAATAAAAAAAAAAAAAAAAAAAAAAAAAAAAAAAAAAAAAAAAAAAAAAAAAAAAAAAAAAAAGAAAAAAAAAAAAAAAAAAACTAAAGAAAAAAAAAAGATAAAAAAAAAAAAGACAAAAAAAAAAAAAGAAAAAAAAAAAATAAAAAATAAAGAGAAAAAAAGAAAAAGAAAGAAAAAGAAACCTAATCCCCACAATAACAAAGAAGAAAGAATGAAGAAAGAAAACGAAGAAGAAAAACAAAAAAAGAAAGCAAAAGAAAACAAGAGAGAGAGAAATAAAGAAAAAAGAAAAGTATAAAAGTAAAAAAAAAGAAAAGAAAAAAGAGATAAAAAAAAAAAACAGAAAAAAAAACAATCAGAAAGAATAAGAAAGAGATAAGAAGAAAGAAGAAAGACAAGAAAAGAAAACAAAGAGAAAAGGTAAATGAAAAAAGAAAAAAAAAATTAAATTAAAAAAAAAAAAAAAAAAAAAGAACAAAAAAAAAAAAAGAAAAGAATAAAAAAAAAAAAAAAAAAAAAAAAAAAAAAAAAAAAAAAAAAAAAAAAAAAAAAAAAAAAAAGAACAAAAATAAAAAAAAAAAAAAAAAAAAAAACAAAAAAGAAAGACGATAAAGAAGCAAAAGAAAGAAAGAAAAAAAAAAGAAAAAGATAATAAAAACAAGACAAATAACAAAAAAAAAAAGAAAAAAGGCAAGCAGAAATAAAACAAAGTGGAAAAAAATTAAAAAAAAAAAAAAAAAAGCAAAAATAAGAGAAAAGAAGAAAAAAGAAAAAAGAGAAATAAATAAAGGAGGAAAAAAAAAGAGAAAGAGAAGATAAATATGAGAAGAAGAAAAAGAGAAAAAAGAAGTAAAGAAGAAGAAAGAGAAAAACAATCATAAAAAAGAAAGAAAAGTAAGAAGAAGATTTGTAAAGAAGAAAATAGAGGAACAAAAGAAAAAAGAAAAAAAAAAAAGAAAAAAGCAGAAAAAGACAAAGAAACAAAGAGAAAGAAGAAAAGAAAAGTAAAGAAAAAACAAGAAGAAAAGATACAAAAAAGAAGAAAAAGAAAAAAAGAAAAAAAAAAAAAAAAAAAACAAAAAAAAAAAAAAAAAAACAAAAAAAAAAAAAAAATAAAAAAAGAAAAGAAAAGAAAATGAGATAAGAGAAAAAAAAGAAAACAGAAAAAAGAAAAAGAAGAAGAGTAAAAGAATAAAAAAATAAGAAAAAGAAAAAAAAAAAGAGAAAAAAAGAAGAAAAGAAGGGAAAGAAGAAGAATACAGAAAAGAAAAAAAAAGAAGGAAGAAAAGAAAAAGAAAAACAAGAAGTGAAAAAGAAAGAAGAAGAAAAGAAGAAAAATAAAAAGAAAAAAGAAGAAAATGAAAGAATAGAAAAGAAAAGAAAAAAAAAAATAAAAGAAGAAAGAGAAAAGAACAAAGTAAAAAAAAAAAAAAAAAAAAAAAAAGAGAAAAAGACAAAAGGATAAAGAAAAGAAAGAAAAGAAAGTAGAATAATAAGAAAAGAAAAAAGAAGTAAAACAAGATAAAAAAAAAAAGAAAAAAGAAAGGACAAAAAAGAAGAAAAAAATAAAGAAGAAAAAAAAAGAATCTAAAAAGAAAAAAAAATAAAGGTAAGAGAAAAATAAAAAAAAATATAAAAAAAAGGAAAAAAAAAGGAGAATAAAAAAAAAAAAAAAAAGAAATAAGGAGAGAAAAAAAAAAGAAAGCAATAAGACTAAAGAACAAAAAAAAAAAAAGAAAAGTAAGCAAAGAAGAAAAAAAGAAGAGAAAAAAAAGAAAAAAAAAACAGAAGATAAATTATAAGTAAGAGAAGAAAAAAAAAAATAAAAAAAAAAAGATAAGAAAGAAGAAAGAAAAGAAGAAATAAAGAAAAAAGAAAAGAAAAAATAAGTAAAAAAGGAAATAAAATAGAAAAAAAAGAAGAACAAAAAGAAAAGAAAAAGAAGAAAGAAGAAAGATGAAGAGAAGATAAAAAAAAGAGAAATAGAAATAAACAGAATGAAAAGAAAAAAAAAAAAAAAAAAAAAAAAAAAAAAATGTACTGTCAGCACTAATTACAACTAACGGTACTAAGTAATATAACTAGCGGTACTAAGTCAGGAATGAATAATTCCCAACAGATGGGATCGAAGTCCATTTAGATCTACTACCTATGAGATACCCAATTCCCTTCTAATACAACGTTAGAAGCTGAATTCAATGTGGAAAGCTCATAGTTAGAGATTGGAACACGTGTGTTTATCTTCCCAAGGTATGTGTTTAGACCTGCAAGTGATGGTTAGGTTGAAGTATATATTCTTAATGGTTCTTTTGAAAAATTTCAAATGCGGGTGCATGACTAAAAGGACCACCTATGTGAGCATGCATGAAGTTTTGCCGCTTCAAGAAGCTTGGACTTGGCTTCCTATATGTTCATTAATAGATAAAGACACATGGCTTGTAATAGTTGTAGGAACCCGATTTACACTTTCACTTCATATTACGAACCACGAATCGAACCAAGAAAAGAGATAAAGAAAGATTGAGTTGTTTTAGGGAGAGAAAGAAGAGAGAGGTTAGAGAGAATGAGAAAAAGAAGATTTTATATTATGAAACAACTTACTCTTTTCTAAATAGAAAAGAGTTTATATACCCCGTCGCGTTAAATGACACGCGGGATATTTAACTAGGATCCGGGCTCGGGTTTTGCTTGGGATTAAACCCGAAACATATACAATATTAGATTAACTATCGAGCCCGATTCTCGATATTTTACTATTACAACATTAACTAATTAAATGACCGAGACTCGTACACATAATGAACGAACTTCCTGTTCGGCTTAATATTTTGAGGCTAACAGTATCAGTTTTAAACGGCTTTGAATGGTCGTTCTTATATATATCTTGTGTTATTGATCTATGAAGTACCACCCCCAACCCATATTCCACTGCAACCCAATTTGGGGGTGTTACAGATTGGTATCAAGAGCTAAGGTTATAGAGAACCAGGTCAAATGTTTTTGCTGGACTATAACCATTTTCAAACATTGCATTCATACAAAGGGATTTGCACGGGACATACATACATACGTAGATACACTAGTTGTTGCATTAGTTGATTAGACTAGATGCATTTATAATTGATATACATGTTATGATATAAATGTATATTACTATAAGAGTCTTATATGAAATACTAATATAACTATTTTGGATTTTCATATACAGTCATGTCAGATTATGAGGATTCCACGGTTACATACACTGTTGTGTCCAGTCCATTTGGAGGGTTGTTAGACATCGGATCTCTAGGGGTCAATGGACCGCCCGTGATGCCAGAGGACCCATATGCCTTATATGGTAGCTGCTTTTCAAGCCCCACCATCTCCTAATTATGTGACGGGTCCTGAGTACCCACCTTCACTAGACTTTGTTCCAGAGCCAGTTTATCCAAAGTTCATGCCACCATAGGATAAGGTACTACCAGCTGAGGAGCAGCCCCTGCCTACTGCTGATTCACCAGGCTATGTTCCTGAGTCAGATCCTGAGGAGGATTCGGAAGAGGGTGATGATGAGGACCCTAAGGAGGATCCTGCCGATTATCCTGCCGACGAAGGAGATGATGGCGATGATGAGGATGAGCCATCCGATGATGACAAGGATGATGATGTTGATATTGAGGGGGAGGAGGAGGAGCACCCAGCTCCTACCGACTCTACAACTGTTGCTTTACCAGCTGTTGATCATGCCCCATCTGCTGAGGAGACTGAGCCGTTTGAGACCGACGAGTCTGCGACCACACCACCACCACATCCTGCATACCGAGTTACTGCTAGGATATCAATCCGAGATGAGCCACCTACATCATTTTGGTCTGATACAGAGGTTGCCAGACTCCTTACTATACCTACTCTACCACCATCACCACTTTCCCCATGGTCATCATCATTGCCTCAGATTCCTTCTCCACCACTACCCCCGATACTATCACCACTACCAGTATCACCACCCTTACTTGTATCATCTCCACCACCTGCTAGTCCTATTTGTCCATTGGGTTATCGAGCTGCGATGATCCGGCTAAGAGCTGAGGCCCCATCTACTTTCCATTCATTACCATTACCACCACCCATCATACTCTCCCAAGCAAGATCAGATGCACCATCATCGGGGACACCACCACTTTTACCCATACCGCTACCTACTTCATCACCACCTTGGTATCTACTCTCTACTGACCGTAGAGCAGACAGACCCAAGGTTACCTTACCGCCTCGGAAGAGGTTAGGTATCGCTCTTGGTCCGAGATATGAGGTAGAAGAGATCTCGTCTGCCCCCACTGCTAGACCTCCTGGAGGTTTTAGGGCAGACTATGGTTTTGTTGCTACCATGGACAGGGAGATAATGCGGGATCTAGAGAGAGATGTCGGTTATAGGATCACAGACACTTGGGATGAGATGCTGGTAGACATGTCAAGGGCACCAGCAACTAATGACACAGAGTTGGGTCGACGGATGACAGAGTTTACCACTAGGTTTAGGCAAGGCATAGACGAGATCTATACGAGGTTAGATGATGAGCAGTCTGAGCGATAGCTGATGGCTAGTCGGCTCAACATGCTGTATATGGGTAGGCGTGCACATGCTCGTACTGCTAGGCTCATAGAGGCTGAGGCCAGGATGTCTCGAGAGGCTTGGGGATGATCTATGGATGCGAGTAACCTTGCGCGTGCAGAGGTTATGTCATTACGTACTCAGGTGGTAGCACAGGAGGCAGTGATTACAGAGTTACAAGCAGCGGACCGCAGGAGACAGGCGGCAATTATAGAGTTGCTAGCAGCGGACCGCAGGAGACAGGCACAGTTCATTGAGGCACTAAAGCTGCTGAAGAGACTTCAGACCTAGATGACAAAGTTCGAGAGGCAGCAGGGACCCGCTAAAGGTCCTGCATAGCCAGATGCACCAGAGGAGGCTGGTAGCAGTTCATAGATCATGTTATAGCTAGTTGTTTTATACAGCCTACTAAGTATTACGGGTAACTCCCGGCTAGTATGGCTTTAGGTTGTATATTTTATCTTGTAACCTAATTGGTGTGATCATTTTGTATCTGAACCAATCATGTATGTTTTCTAATTATATATGGAATGGTGGTATTATGTCATGTCTATAATCGAATTTATTATGAATGAATGTCGATTTAGTTACACCATTGTTAACTTCAATTTAGTTATATATTTCACTGTGTGTTGTGATCTCTCTTTACTTATTATGTATATGTCATGTCATGGTTATGATTTTAAGAAATCTAACGGGTATTATATTATCTTGTGATTGAAGAAAATGGCACCAAAAAGAGCCACGAGGTCAAACATAGCCCCAGAAACAACCAACACCACATCTGTCACTAATGCCCAGCTTCATGCAATGATTAACCAAGGCGTTACTGCCGCTTTGGCAGCACGTGATGCTGACATAAATACGAATGGCGATGATAGCCATATTTCAGGAGCGGGTGTTAGAAGGACAGAACGAACTGCCCGTGAATGTACTTACATTAACTTTCTCAAATGTCAACCATTAAACTTTAAAGGCACGAAAGGAGTTTCTGGTCTATCTCAATGGTTTGAAAGAATGAAGTATGTTTTCCACATCAGTAATTGTACAGTTGAGAATCAAGTCAAGTTTGCTACTTGCACTCTCCATTCAGTTGCTTTAACATGGTGGAACACTCATGTCAAGACAGTTGGTCGTGATGCCGCTTACAGTATGCCTTGGAAAACACTTATGAAAATGATGACTGATAACTACTGTCCTCAAAATGAAATCAAGAAACTAGAAATGAAGATTTGGGAACTAAAGGTGAAGGGTACTGACTTGACAAGTTATACCCAACGCTTTCAGGAATTGGCTTTGTTGTGCGGGAGGATGTTTCTCGAAGAATCTAATAAAATTGAAAAATATGTCGGTGGTCTTCCCGACATGATTCATAGGAGTGTAGTGGCGTCTAAACCAAAGATAATGCAAGATGCAGTTGAAATCACAACCGAGCTAATGGATAAGAAAATCCACACTTTTGCTGAACGCCAGACAGAGAGTAAAAGGAAGTTTGAGGACACCTCAAGGAACACTCGGAACCAACAACATCAATAGAACAAGAGGCAGAACACTAGCAAGGCTTATACTGCAAGGACTGGTGAAAAGAAACAATATGGGGGATCTAAACCCCTATGCTTAAAATACAACAATCACCACGACGGCCCATGTGCTCCTAGATGCCACAAATGTAACAAAGTTGGCCATTTAGCTTGTGACTGTAGGAGCACTGCAACCGCTAGCAATGCTAACAATCAGAGGGGTACTAGATCGGGTCAAAAGCCTACTTGCTATGAGTGTGGAGTTCAGGGACATTTTAAGAGGGAATGTCCAAATCTGAAGAACAACAACAACCATGGTAACCAAGTTGGAGGTGCCAATGCTCCCGCCAAAGTGTATACGGTAGGGCATACAGGGACAAACCCAGACTTCAACGTCGTGATAGGTACGTTTCTTCTAAACAACCACTATGCTTCAATCTTATTCGATACTAGTGCCGATAGGAGTTTTGTGTCTACTGCATTTAGCTCCCAAATTGATATCACACCGACTGCATTAGATCACTATTATGACGTTGAACTAGCTGACGGGAGAATAATTGGGTTGAACACTATCCTTAGGGGTTGTACATTAAACATCCTGAACCACCCATTCAACATAGACTTAATGCCCGTAGAACTTGGTAGTTTTGACGCTATAATTGGTATGGATTGGTTGGTAAAGTACCAAGCTATCATTGTGTGTGCCAAGAAGATCATTCGTATCCCCTGGGGAAATGAAACTCTAATCGTTCATGGTGACGGAAGCAACCGGGGAAACAAGGCTCATATGCACATTATCTCATACACCAAAACACAAGAATACATGCTAAAAGGATGTCCAGTCTTTTTGGCAAACGTTACTACAAAGGAGACGGAAGACAAGTCGAAGAAGAAGCGACTTAAGAATGTACCGATAGTTAGAGATTTTCCTGATGTATTCCCTGAGAACTTGCCGGGTCTTCCTCTGACTCGACAAGTGGAATTTCAAATCGATCTGATACCTGGTGTTGCACCTGTGGCACGGGCACCTTATCGATTAGCGCCTTCTGAAATGAAAGAGTTGTCAAAGCAACTGAAAGAACTATCCGACAAGGGCTTTATAAGACCCAGTTCCTCACCTTGGAGTGCTCCGGTCTTGTTTGTCAAAAAGATGGATGGATTGTTTTGAATGTGCATCGACTATCAGGAACTGAACAAGCTGACAGTGATGAATCGTTATCCACTCCCAAGGATCGAGAATTTGTTTGATCAACTACAAGGATCCAGTGTTTATTCTAAGATAGACCTGCGATCAGGTTATCACCAGCTTCGGGTACGAGAGCAGGATATTCTAAAAATGGCTTTCAGAACTCGGTATGGTCGTTACGAGTTCCAAGTTATGCCATTTGGCTTGACGAACGCACCAGCGGTATTTATGGATCTCATGAACCGCGTATGCAGGCTATTTTTGGATAAATTTGTGATTGTCTTTATTGACGATATCCTTATCTACTCCAAGAACAAGAAGGAGCATGAAGAACATCTTAAGGTAGTTCTGGAATTGCTTAAGAAAGAGAAGTTGTATGCTAAGTTCTCTAAATGTAAATTTTGGATTCCTAAGGTACAATTTCTTGGTCACATGATTGACAGCCAAGGTATTCACGTAGACCCCGCCAAGATCGAGTCCATTAAAGATTGGGCATCTCCTAAGTCATCAACGGAGATTCGTCAATTTTTAGGTCTTGCTGTGTATTATCGAAGATTCATCGAAGGATTTTCGAAGATTTCCAAACCAATGACCAAGCTCACTCAGAAGAAGGTCAAGTTTGAGTAGGGTGACAAACAAGAAATAGCTTTCCCACTGTTGAAGCAGAAGTTGTGTAGTGCACCAATTCTGGATTTACCTGAAGGAAGAAGATATTTAATTATTATGTTTACTTGTGCGGATGCTTCGATCAAAGGTATTGGGCATGTGTTGATGTAAAGAGAGAAGGTGATTGCTTATGCATCACACCAACTGAAGAGTCATAGATGAGAAAATATACGAATCATGATTTGGAACTTGGAGCAGTAGTGTTCGCTCTCAAGATTTGGAAGATACGTATCTTGTTTGGAACCAAGTTTATACCGTGTTGTTACACTGACACAAAAAATTTTTAAACATACTTGTCAGAAGGAAATTGGAACATCGAGGATAATGTCGTTGGTTGGAGTTGCTTAGTGATTTTCGAATGGCGAGATTCGTTATCACCCAGGGGAAAGCAAATGTTGTCGTTACGCCTTGAGGCAGGAAGGAACTGAGAGCAATTATTAAGGGTTCGGCATTAGTAATGACTATAGGTTTGAATCTCCCCATCACAAATTTTGGATGCTCAGACTAAAGCACGGAAAACCAAAGAACATCAAGAACGGAAGATGTTGGAGGTATGTTGCTTGAAAAATTCAAAGGATCCGAAAAGAAGGCTGTAGAAAAGAAAAAGTTAGAACCCCCGTGCGGATGGAACTCTATGCCTAAATGGCAGGAGTGGTTAACCATGTTATTGGTGATTGGAGGGACCGTGATCTTGCGATACGAGTCTAACAAGTCAAAATACTCTATCCATCTGGGTTTTGGAACAAGATGTATCAAGACCTAAAGGAAGCTATTATTGGTGGGCCCAATATGAAGGCCCCAACATCGCAACCTAGTTTAGAAAATGTTGACTTGTGCTAAGGTAAGGCTGAACATCAAAGGGACATAAGATGTATTTGTTTGGTACAAAACTCGATATACCTTAATGGAAGTGGGACAACATCACTATGGATTTTGTCATGAAGCTTCCTAAGTCGTCACAAGGATACGACACCATTTGGGTGATTGTTGACCGACTCACTAAGTCTGCAATCTTTGTACCGATGAGGGAAATTGATCATCTAGAGAAACTAGCAAGAATGTACCTAAAGGAAGTGGTCAAGAGGCATGGAATCCCTGTCTTAATTATTTGTGATCGTGACCCTAGATTCGCATCAAACTTCTGGCAGTCCCTTCAGAAAGCTTTGGGTACTAACTTGGATATGAGTACTGCGTATCATCCATAAACTAATAGGCAAAGCGAGAGGACTATTCAAACTCTTAAGGATATGTTGCGTGATTGTGCGATCGACTTTAGAAAGGGTTGGGTTAACCATTTGCCATTAGTCGAGTTCTCATATAACAATAGCTATCACGCTAGCATCAAGGCTGCACCATTTGAAGCACTTTACGGTCGAAAGTGTCGTTCACCTGTGTGTTGGGCCGAGGTTGGACAAGTGTAACTTACTGGTCCAGAAATTGTTCATGAAACAACAGAGAAGATCATCCAAATCAAGCAAAGGATGCAGGCCGCCCGTGATAGGCAAAAGAGTTACGCCAATCTAAAGCGTAAGCCAATGGACTTCTAAGTTGAGGATAAGGTTATGCTTAAGGTTTCGCCTTGGAAAGGGGTCGTACGTTTTGGAAAACGAGGGAAGCTAAACCCTAGATATGTTAGACCTTTCAAGGTGTTGGAAAGGGTTAGAGACGTTGCTTACAAGCTTGAGCTTCCATAAGAGCTGATCAGGGTTCATAATACGTTTCATGTATCTAACTTGAAGAAGTGCTATGCCGACGAACCATTAGCCGTTCCATTGGATGGACTTCACTTCGAAGACAAGCTTCAGTTTGTCGAGGAACCGGTATAGATCATGGATCGAGAAGTCAAACGGTTGAAACGAAGCCGTATTCCAAAAATCAAGGTTCAATGGAACTCCAGGAGAGGTCCTGAGGTCACTTGGGAACGTGAAGATCAATTCTGGAAGAAATATCCACACCTCTTCATAAAGACCGCATCGTCGTTAAGTGTCGCGTCTTAAGCCTTGAGGATAAGGCTCACTTAATAGGGGGAGACTATAACACCCCGTGTTTTAGGGTCATCTACGACGTCAATAAATTCACTATGTATTTTTAGTATTGTACGCGTTTGCTTTTAATCGTAAAAGTTAAGTTAAATCGCGTAAGCTAAAAATGATCATTCAACGTAAACGGGCATCAAATAAGTAAATGTTTACATCAAGAAAGTGTTAAGTAATTATTTTGAGGATATTTATTAACTTTGTTCATTTTATTTTTATGGGATGTGTAAAGTGTTTACGTTTCGCGATAAAATACGTTTAGGCATTCCCGGAACCACCAAAACTTTTCTACGCTTCAACAAATACCCATTTTAATACCCAATAGCCAAAGTTCATTAAAAATACACCCGCATATATCATATGGGACGAATTCTATGCAAGAAAAACAAACCAAGACTTACCATTTAAAGTATACATCTTTATGTAATAAAAATGCAACTTGTATCTTATGAATTATGTTAGATATTTTGTATAAAAGATCAAAGAACCAACTAGTCATTTCTATCCTTGATTTCATGGGATAACCTACATCTAAGGGAACAAATAAATACAAGGACCATGTACATTTCAAGACTTAGTAAAGACTAACTCATGACTAGTGGTTTTGACCACTAGTCATCCCTAATTCCCTCTACATGTTTGCCCCCCCCCCTTGTTACTTGTGGTCTTTTGGTCTTTGTTTTATCTACTTTGACTAGTCCTTATGGTACATATAC
Source organism: Tanacetum coccineum (assembly GCA_026074375.1). Lineage (NCBI taxonomy): Eukaryota > Viridiplantae > Streptophyta > Magnoliopsida > Asterales > Asteraceae > Tanacetum > Tanacetum coccineum. The sequence continues at coordinate 9,840 of BQNB010106179.1, read as the reverse complement.
TAGCAACTAGAAAGAAGTAAACACATACTCATTTCTTTAGTGTAAATTTCACACATACTCTCCCTTTTGGTCTCTATTAACCCACGGCATAAACCAAACCACCCTAAATTGTAACACCCCCAAAATGGGTCGCAGCGGAATAAGGATCCGAGGCATGTTACTTCAAGATCAACAGCACAAGATATATATAAGAACGACACAAAAGTCGTTTAGATTGATACATTGGATTTAAATGAAAGTCATATTACAAAAGCTTATAGCTTTACTTGTTCTTTATTTAATATTTACAAAAGACAACCTAGATTTCCCCAAAACATGATGCACCTAAGTCTTTAACAGTGCAATCCAAAACACAATCCAATTCATCCTTGGCATCTCGTGCCTAATGACCTCCTGAAAACATTGCTTAAAACGTCAACAAAATTGTTGGTGAAATTCATAGGTTTATGTATTTAAATTATGCAGGACCGCAAGATTTTCCCGTGATGTTACAACAGATGCCAACAATCACAAAACCAGATTATTGTTGCACTAAGCTCATGACACCGAAGCTCAACCTATATTTGCTATTTTAGCAGTTATTTGCCCGTACAGATGTTGTAACCCGCAACATCCAAGTCCGACATGGTCAACGTTCGTTCCCAGTGATAGCTAATCACCCAAACGGGGAGGTTAATCCCAATAGATCTATTTATATCATTCGCGCTCACATAATGTAATTCACAACTACATCTATGCAATTAACAGTTCATGAATAATGGGCTCAGGAGGGTTATCGCAACTTAGGCAAACACATAATCAATATATTACTTTCAACACTTGCGTCCAATTTATAAAACAAGCATGTTTCCACCCCAAATAATATCAAATCAGTAAAACTGTAAAAGTGGGGCTATGAACTCACCTTGAGTACAGATAGCTCAAATAATCACAGATAAAACGTCACGCAAGACGATAAATGCAACCTATTTAAATTAAGGCTGTATAAGTACTGAGTACTTT
>BQNB010106178.1:9383-23443 GCA_026074375.1 Tanacetum coccineum | reverse complement strand
TTTTTGAAAGTGATTTAAAAACCTATAAAAACTAAATTTGACTGAAATTTTAAAAAGACTAATACTACTTAAGCATTATTAAACAATAAAAAGGGAAAAAGCAAAGCAACTAATAAGCACCTTAAAAGAGAATAAGCTAGAACAGTTTTAAGCTAATTTTTTTACAGTTTTTGATCAAATTGCATGAGAATCAAAGAAAATCAACTACAAAGCACACTTAAGCATTAATGAGTACAAATAAGCATAAAAGACATAGATAAGCTGAAATAAGCTAATAAGCTATGCTACAGTAACAAGAGACTTAAAACTTACCAAAGTCCAAATGCATAGGTACTTAAAACTAATCCTAAACCCCCTAGTCCTTTGTGATTCTGAACACTTAAAACCCCAGGTCTCTTCCAGGTTTAGACCATGCTTCCTTTTGCTTATCAACAACAAAAATATAAATAGCTTTTTTGGACAGAATTTAGATGGAACTTGAATAACTTTTCATTAAGCTTTAAAAGAGTACAAGGCTATTTTAACAGAAGAAAAACTTAAATGAAATTACAATGAGCTTAAAAAACTTTAAAATTACAAATTATCTAAAACCAAAAAAAACTACTCTTTCACTTCTGTCTTCTGCCCTTTTATAGCACAAGGTTTGTGCTTCTTGTGTTTGTTATGAGAGGGGGAAAGCAGCCTTTGATCCTAGCCTTCAATTCTTCAAAAACAATCATCATAGCCGTTGGGTTAGTCATTGAGAAGTGTGGGATTGCCAAATGGGATTAGGGGTTTAGTGGAGGGGAGGTGAAGGTTTTATCTGGGGTTTAATGGGGGTTACGGGATAAAAAGGGGGAGGTTAACCCGTGAGCTTTAATGGGGTTTTGAGCTAGGGCGGGAAAAAATGTTATAAAAAGTGACAGGGTAAAGGTTTTGGGATTTGCCACTTTTGGTCCCTCATGGTGTGTGTTATGTTTGCAAGTTAAGTCCAAGTGGGTTATAGAAGTTTGGGACTTGGCAGGTTCACCCCTCAAGGGTTATATAACCAATTGCATCACAAGTCCTTGCGTGTATAAGTTCTTGCCATTGGCAGTTTTGCCCCTTGTGGTTTAACTTTGCCAAATTGGCAGAATTTACCCTTCTCTTCTTTTACTTGTTTTCTTCTTTTAAAACAAGATTGCCAATTTGGCAATTTTAGCCCCTCAACTTGTTTTTCTTGACTTTTGGCTTCGGGCTTGTCGGGGTTGACTTTCTGTTGACTTTTTCAGGCTTTTTGTTTGACTGGACTTTGTCTTTTTCCTTCTTTTCCATTCCGTGTCCGGTTTTGTCATTTTGGTTTCGTTTTTCGTCATTTTCTTAGATATCCGTTCCTGCACAACACAATTAGCAAAACAAGCATGTATTTGGCATTTTAAGTCTGTTTTTGGTTATTTTAGCTAGTTTTTAAAGGTAAAAGGTATGTGTAATTAAACACATACCAATGATCAGCATTCTGTATCCAGTACTCCATCTTCATAGCCCATATCTCATATTTTTCCTTCTCTAGATAAGGAAATTTTGCATTGTTGGCAGAGATAGTGGCTGTTTGGAACTGTTGAAACTGTTGTGACTGGACATTATTAGGGTACTGCTGACCAGTCGGGTTGGTTTGTGCAGGATGAGTATGTTGAGTGTGAACAGCAGGTTGTGAGAAAGCAGTCTGAGTGAATGTAGGCATTGGTTGTATGGGTTCAGGCATGAAGGTATCATCTTGAGTGAATGAAGGTGAAGCAGATGGATTAGGCATGAAGGTATCATCTTGAGTGAATGAAGGTGAAGCAGATGAATTAGGGATAGGATACGTAAAGGGTGACTGAGTAGGTATAGTAGGCATGGGTTCTGACATAATTAAAGATTAGAGAAAACAAGGTTTTGATGTGGTACTACGTAATTCTTCTTTATCAGAGGCTCTCTCCAGGCTCTGATACCACTTGTTAGGATCTTAAACTAGATAGATCTTCTAGCCTTTGAGAATGTATAGTACTTATGTAATCACAAGCACATACGTGAGAGACTCCAGCAAATGTTTAGGCGGAAACTAAATAATTCAATAAAGAAGAACAAATTGAACAACGATCCTCTATGGATCTTTCTATTGATAATAAATTGATTTTGTGCTTTTACAATCGGTGCCCAACCCTAATGCTAAAGGTTTCTTTTATAGAGAAGAAACCCTAAATTAGTCAACAAGAAAACTAAAATCTCGTAAGAGATATACATCAATATCAATCACTTCCTAATTTATCTCATTCCTATATTAATGAGATAATACTAGAATATAACTATAATTCCTTAATTACATTAATTACGTCTATCAATAACAATCAGCAGATTCTATCACTGTCAGCAGGAACGAGAACATGACCAGCAGAAACATAATCAGCAGGAATGCTATTTAAACTGTCAGCAGGAACGACTTAGTGCTATCAGCAGAAACAAATATGTCTAACAGCAGAAACGACACTTAGTCGTTTGTAATTTGTCCCAACATTCTCGTTCTGGGTGATCTCGTAAATGAAGTTCAATCAACTTTCATTGCGGATAGGCAAATCCTCGATGGTCCATTTATCCTAAACGAAATTGTTCGATGGTGTAAATCGAAAAAGAAGCAGTCTTTGGTTTTCAAAGTTGATTTCGAAAAGGCTTTTGATTCGGTTCGATAGGATTATTTGGACGACATTTTGAGAAGGTTCAGTTTTGGTGAGAAATGGTGCTCTTGGATTCAAAGTTGTCTTCGATTATCTAGGGGTTCGGTTATTGTGAATGGTAGTCCTACGGAATAATTTCAATTCCACAAAGGTCTCAAACAGGGTGATCCTTTATCTCCTTTCTTGTTCATTTTGGTTATGGAAACATTACACATCTCATTCCAAAGAATAGTTGATGCTGGTATGTTCAAAGGTATTATGTTAAGTCCCTCTCTTTAATTTTCCCATTTGTTTTACGCCGACAATGTTATTTTCATGGGTCAATAGAATGAGTCAAATCTTGATACGATTGTTCGAGTTTTGGAATGCTTTCACCGTACATCGGGTCTTTGTCTCAACATGTCTAAAAGTAAGTTAATGAGGATTTATGTGAATGCTGACAAAGTGACTCAAGCAGCTAGAAAGATTGGTTGTGTCACTCTTAAAACTTCATTTACTTATTTAGGTTCGAAAGTGGGTGGCCATATGTCTAGAATCCAGTCTTGGAATGAAACGATCGAAGCAATGGTTTCTCGTTTATCTAATTGGAAGATGAAGACTCTTTCGATATGAGGTAGATTAACCCTTCTTAAATCGGTTATAGGATCGATGCCTATTTATCATATGTCTATATTCAAAGTTCCTATGAAGATTCTGCAACGTATGAAATCCATTCATTCACATTTTTTCAATGGTTCTGATCCTCTTGCTAAAAACCCGACTTGGGTGAAATGGACAAATGTGTTAGCTTCTAAATAAAAGGCGGCCATGGAATTTCAAGCTTATACGCTCTGAATAGAGCTCTCATGTTCAAATGGGTGTAGCGTTTCCTTTCTCAAAACTCTTCACTATGGGCGAACATCATCAAATCTATTCATGGAGATCACGGAAAAATTGGTAAACATGTGAAAGTCTCTTATCCTTCTATTTGGCTCGACATTGTTAAAGAGGTGGATTTGTTAAAGAAACGGGGTTTAAATTTACTCAGTTTCGTTAACAAAAAAGTGGGCAACGGTTCAGATACTTTGTTTTGGGAAGAAACTTGGCATGGGGATGTTGCGTTTAAATTTTTGTTTCCAAGGGCTTACGCACTGGAATCTTGCAAAAACATTGATGTTGCTTCTAAGTTATCTCAAAACAGCTTGGCTTTCACTTTCCGTCGTGAACCTAGGGGAGGAGTGGAGCAAGATCAGTTTGATTCTCTGAAGGCGATGGTGGAAGGTACTTCTCTCGTAAACATCAGGGATAGATGGATTTGGTCCTTGCAAAGTTCAGGAGATTTCACCGTTGCCTCAATTAGAAAATTGATCGACGAGTTCACGTTATCGGAGGTCTCTTCTAGCACTCGTTGGATCAAAGCGGTGCCTATTAAGGTAAATGTTTTAGCTTGGAAAATCAAGTTAGATAATCTTCCAACTAGATTGAACATTTCTCGTCGTGGAATGGATATTGACTCTATTCTATGCCCTACATGCGGTAAAGCGGTGGAATCAACTAGGCACATCTTCTTCACTTGCCAAATTGCTAGAGATATCCTTCATTTGATCACCAGCTGGTGGAATATTCCGTATATGGAAGTTTCTTCTTATGAAGAATGGTTGGTTTGGATCTTGAGTCTTCGGCTTTCGATCAAACATAAGCGTATTTTTGAAGGAGTTTGTTATGTGACGTGGTGGCATATTTGGAACTTCCGTAATAAAACTATCTTCGGTTCTGAGTCTCCATCAAAGGCGGCTATTTTTGATGAAGTGCAATCTAGATCTTTCTACTGGTGTCGTTACAGATGTAAAGCTTATTTTAGTTGGATTGAGTGGCTTAAAAACCCTCACCTTGTCACTTTGTAATCTTCTAGCTCATTGCTAGTTTTTTTCTCTCAATAAAATTCGCCGTTCAAAAAAATTTTTAAGTTAAGCTGTGGATTTTTTTCTAACATTATTAACAGTAATTGTTGGTGATTTTAGTGTCATCAACGGTCATTTAGGTAATGGAAATTTACTAGAGACCAATGTGGTTTCATGTTCGGCTCGGAAACAAGTTAGGGAAGTGTGGAGTGCACACTCGTTGAGTTAATATGAAAACTATCTAGACATGAAGTTAGTTAAATTCAGTTTTAACCACTATTAACCGTCTATAACTTCCTAACTTCCTATGGTATATATAGAGGAAGTATTGGTCTCAGATAATAGGATGAAAACACATACAATTCCTCTAATCTTCTTGCTTTGTGATCTTGTGCCTAGAACACAAAGTGTTTCTCTTCTTGAATTATCCCGATAGAGATTTCGTGCAACCCAGGCATATATAGGGTCGAAATACTTTATACGAAAATTGGACATTTACACGATTCAAGTAAGATATCCAGGATTATCACACACCCTAAATCTCTAACAAACGTATAAAGTATTTCGTTAGTGATAATCATGGATGGTGAATCTGTAAAAGACGTAAAGAAACGATTTTGGAGATTATGTACTGAAACGTTTAAACTTCGGTGGTCGGTACGCATTTTTTTGTATTATACTTTATATCATGGAAATATTAACCTATGCATGGAATGATAACTTGGTAATTAATGTTGTTATCTAATTGCATGATAAAGTTATTATATATATATATATTCAGATAGTACAAAACTGATCTGACATGTTAGTTTGATAAATCAAGACACTAAGAAAATAAATCAATTATTTTAAGTGGTATAATTGTTGCATGAATCGTTGGATTAAGGGAGTGCATGTATGGTTTTAAGAAACAATAAGTTTAAGGTTTGCTTTTGTTAATAAATTGACGGTTAATGTTCTTACAATTCCCACAAGCCATGTCTTCTTAACGTGTGTAATAATCCGATGTCGAAATAACACCGATCAGCATGCATTTTCTTTCTAGATGAATCTAAAATATGCAATTGGATTTTGGCAGTAGCCATAATTTGGCGGTAACCGTAAGTTTTTCGGTCGTTTGTTTGGCCAAATTAGAAATGTTTCTGAATGAACGAATGAAGAAACAGTGTTGGTTTATGAGTCTACAAATCCAAATAGAATATTGGTTTGAATTAATTATTATATGAAAAGCAAATGACTTTGTATACTTGGATATCTTCATTTCGGATCCATCCAGTTTTGGGTAAATATAATAATGATAAAACAACGTTTTAATCTTCAACCAACTGTTATTCTAGACCATGCCCCAAAGAATCTTCGATATAAAGTTTGTTTTGTTTACATGATGGTAACGATTTGTGTATAAATGTATATTATATAGTAAACTTGAAGTTTATATAATTCACTTTGTGGATATATCGCTTTTAGACATGGGGTTTCGTTTCCAGAACTCCCTTCAATCCAAAATCGACCAAACCTCCAAGATCTCGAAGTCGGTGTTCATCTCTAATTTCTCTGATGATTGTTCAAGTAGGGACCTTTGGAAGGTATGTAACGGTTACGGCACCGTGGTCGATGTGTTCATTCCTAATAAGAGATCTAAGGCAGGGAAGCGTTTCGCTTTTGTTCGGTTCATTAATGTTCTCAATCTTAATCGTCTAATTGAGAATCTCAAAACTATTTGAATTGGTCGTTTTCACTTATCTGCTAATCCTGCTCGGTTTGAAAGGCCTAAAGCTTCTACCTTTCAGAAAGAGAAACCGGTGCCCTCTGGTAATGTAACGGGTTTTAAGCAGTCTATTGTCCAGAATCAAGGTGGACCAAAAGAGTCTTATTCGTCTATTTTGAAACCGTCTTTGGTTTTAGACGACTCTTGCCTGGTGAACAGGGATCTCACGAATTGTGTTATGGGCGAAGTTCTCCAATTTTCTTCCATTAATAACTTACAGGTACTTTTGTCTAACGAGGGTTTTCATAACACTCGCGTTGTTTACCTAGGAGGATTGTGGGTAATGATTGAATTGAAATCATCTAAGTCTAAATCGAAATTCATGGAACATGTTGGGGTTGCTTCGTGGTTTCGCCGTCTTTGTAATGCGCAATCAGATTTCGCAGCTAAAGAACGGATAGTTTGGGTCGACATTGAAGGAGTTCCTTTAAATGCTTGGACTCGTTCAACTTTTCAAAAGATCAGTTCTAAATGGGGAGAATTGGTTGAATTAGAAGATGGGTATGATGACCTCTTTGCAAGGAAACGTATTTGTATTAAGACCAGCCAAACGGAGAACATCTTGGAAAGTTTTAAGCTTATTGTAAAAGGGAAGGTTTTTTGGGCTCGTGCCAAGGAACTTTTTGTTTGGTCCCCATCCTTCAAAGATGTTCCTGAGAAAGAATTGTTCTCGGACGACGAGTCCGCTAAGATCAATGAACAGGCAAATAACCTGAACAACGACGAGGTGGAGAATGCTAGTGAAGTGGTTTCGGACACATACTTTGGCGATAACGGTGAAGTTCAGGGTTTCGAGCAATGTTGGTTTTGGATTTATTGGTTATTAAGGACCTGGCTGAATAGCGTGTTATTTTCGTCTTCTGAGCGATTATTTACTAACGATTAAAGAAGAGACGATTGGACCATTAGATTGGTGTTTTATTATGTTAGTGTGTGGGTTGGGAGGGTATAAATGTATATTGACATTTACCTTGAATTTGTATTTCAAAACGAGTATATTTTATTGTTTTATAACTGATTTCTCACCCTCCCGGGCGACATTCGTCCGGGAAAGTGATCGGACAAAATGCCCGCTAACGTAATTTTTCGATGATTATTTTTGGTAATACAGTTGTTTTGTTTAATATTGTTTCCCGGGCGACATTTCCGCCCGTGAAATGATGAAGCGTTAAAAATTGCCAGGTTGGGATTTGAATGCTAATATTTTCGTTGATTATATATTTATGGTCAAATTTTAAACCGACACATTCCCGGTTGCGCCATGTCGCCCGGAAACTCTCAATTCAAACTTTGAATAAACGTCTTATAATTGAATTTGTCCACGTCGGTAACGACTTTTGTCGTTTAGCGAGCTTTCCCGGGCGACAAATGTCGCCCGGGAAAACTCCGTCACCTGTTCTACTTTTTCTTGTAGTGACACACGTGGAATTGGGCATTTATTGTTGATGCATTATGATTTTAATATAACGAGGCATGCAGACCCGTGCGTTGCACACGAATTGTATCTAATTTTGATTGCGTACAACATCTGTGAGTTGAGGAGGTGTAAGTATGCTGATATCTTATTACTTATAAACTGAATAAATTTCAAGAAAAATTTCAAAAAATAAAATAAAATGACATGCTTACTACCATCATTGAAAATATAATCTTGTGAGAGAGCATCAATCATTTGCTTAAGGACACTATTGTCTACATTTAGAATCAATCTTTGATGGTCCCGATTTGCTACCCTTGGTGATAGCACTGACACTTTTGCATTCAAAATATTTTATAAGAAAACATGCATCATTATATATAACATTATTGGCAATTCAGAAAACATATACAATTGCATAAAAATGTAGCATATTTGTAGATAATTGACATTGCGTTCCAACTCCGATATGTATTGCAATTTCCTCACTCGTGATCGTTGAGTAGATTGTCGATTCGCCAGAATTATGTTGCAAAGGATACATATTATATTTCTAATAATGAATTTTTTTTACTAAACCATGTAAGAATACATGGGGGTTGTTTAAAATCGAAGAACGATTATCTGTCCACAATAATATTACCGCGGTTCATATGAAAATTGTTTTGCTTTCTACCTCAACTATGAGAGATCAGTATCATACATTTAGCAAACCACATAATCCATTTATTCAAAAATTTTATCAGATGATATAAAAAGAAACATAAAATTACCTTTTTATCCTTTTGGGATAATAAATCTTGTCATTAGAATTATCAACACTTGCATGGGAATTAAACTGTGCCTCAGATTTCCATGAACTCTCCTCCTCTTCAATCTGCTGATGCTCATTAATTCATGCTATTATGATCAGAAGGTGACAAAGTATTCGAGCACGAAACTGTGAGCTCGATAGCCGTTTCATCATCAATAAACATGGACATGAAATGCTCCATCAAAACGATCAAATTCAACGGCATTTCCTCCATCATTACCATTTTCTGGAGCTGATGATCTGCGAACACGATAATCACCCATCATCGGGATCTCAAGAAATGTCGTCGCATATAGACACTCCTCTTTCCAAGTTAGCAACAATATTGGTCATTGCTGGTCTTTGTCATCGCATATCGACACTCCTCTTTCCAAGTTAGCCATGTAGATCAGTGTACGATGAATAGCAACTTGTTATGAACTTTCAATTTACTTTGTAAATATATTACGTAGTACAGTAGTATTTACATTAAAGTTTCAAATCTTTAAGAAAAATAATCAATAACAACATATTTGAGAAAAATCTTACCTTAAAATGTGGAAAAATCAAGACTTGTCATTTGCATGTATTCATTGCTTCTTCTTATATCCATATCTTCCTGTAAAGCACAAAGAACCATATTATAAGAAAAAGTCTCAAATTTTATACTAATAAAATCAAACAAAATATGTCATCCAATCTAACAGTTTTATGGAACTTTTTATATTTTTCATATATTATATTTCTTTGCTTCTTCCACTACATCTGGTCACCATCTATAATTGTTCATAAACTTCTTCAAAACTTCATCCTCCTATGTTTTGACACTACCACTGGATCAACAAACACTTGAAGATATAAACTTAAAGGCTTTTTCATCTATATCCCTTGAAAAACAGATTTAATGCTCACCTGAACCACATTTACGCACATAAATCTTGATGGACAGGACATAAAATAAACCTATATAAACACAAATAAAGAATCAGATCATAAACTGGTAAACATAAGTAAGTAAACACATAAACAATCAAAATGGAGCCCATAACAAAGAGTTCTAACACACAAATACCTTAAGCCGTAGAAGGAAGTAGAGTAGTCCCGACATCAACCAAGCAGAAGTAGCAATATTTAACTGGGAAAGGAAAGATGAAAAGCTGAAATGTTTAGGATAAAAAATGAGATGGTGAGGTTGCTAAATGAGAGTGTGAGCTGGCTTTTATTTTTGGTCAAATTAATTCACTATTACTATACTAAGTACGAGTTAGGAACAATCATGCTAGTCTTTAAAATGGAGGATGGTTGACGTGGAAAATTTGAGATGGTTTATCTTCTTGAAACTCCTACAACTGTTCAACTTTCACAAAAAGAATTCAAAACCTCAAGGACACTTCATCTTCTTATGCCGGTTCGTGTGGATTTGGAACTTGAATACTTCCACATTAAATTAAAAGGTTGAATCTTTTAGTATTTTATATGTGGTGAAGTTTATAAAAATACAAAGCATTCAGACCCGTGTGATGCACCATTTTTGGTTTTAGATAAAAAATTGAACTTTTCCTTTTTTTCCATAAAAAATTGAACTTTTGCTTATGTCTAAAACTCTAGTTTTTTAAACAACCAATATTTCCCCCAAAAAGCACATATTAATATTGTGTTTTTCTGGTTGACCAATTTTAGAAGTTCTAGAACTATGTCAAAACTAATGGCAAAACGCAATAATGAAACTAGAAAAGAATAAACAAACAATGGAGAATGCTGGGCTTCACCTGATTCATGTGAATGCAACGAAAATTTTACAACGGTATATTTTTGTTGCAAATTTGCAACCGTAATGCAACGAATTACCAACCGAATTTGCATCGACAAAGAAAATGGTTGCAAATCCGTTGCAAAATATAAACTAATTTCTTTTATATATATTGTTATTTTTTCCGTTGCAAATCCGTTGCAAATAATACAAAATTGCAACGGAAATGCAACGAAAGACAAAAAAATAAGTCTAAAAGAAATTACAATTTATTTTCCGTTGCAATTCCGTTGCAAATTTTCATAATTGCAACGGAAATGCAACGAAACACAAAAAAATAAGTCTAAAAGAAATTACAATTTATTTTCCGTTGCAAATTTTCATAATTGCAACGGAAATGCAACGAAAGACAAAAAAATAAGTCTAAAAGAAAGTACAATTTATTTTCCGTTGCAATTCCGTTGCAAATTTATTTTGTATTCTGTTGCAAGTCCGTTGCAAATTTAATTAGCAACGGAATTGCAACGGAAGAGCAAAAAAATTCGAAAGCTAATTTGAAAGAAATTATTTTTCCGTTGCAAGTAATAAAAATTTGCAACATAAAAGCAACGAAAAAAATAAGCCTAAAAGAAATTATAATTTATGTTCTGTTGCAATTCCGATGCAAATCTTCATACGGAATAGCAACCGAAATTATAATATATCGTTATACATTAGATGTTCAACGGATGAGTCGAGATGCTATCGTTGTACATGAGATGTTCAACGGATGAGTCGAGATGCTATCGTTGTACATGAGATGTTCAACGGAGGAGTCGAGATGATATCGTTATACATTAGATGTTCAACGGATGAGTCGAGATGCTGTCGTTGTACATGAGATGTTCAACGGATGAGTCGAGATGTTATGGTTATACATTAGATGGTCAACGGATGAGTCGAGATGCTATCGTTGTATATGAGATGTTCAACGGAGGAGTCGAGATGCTATCGTTGTACATGAGATGTTTAACGGATGAGTCGAGATGCTGTCGTTGTATATGAGATGTTCAACGGATGAGTCGAGATGCTATCGTTATACATTAGAAGTTCAATGTATGAGTCGAGATGCTATCGTTGTACATTACATGTTCAACGGAGGAATCGAGATGCTATCATTATACATTAGACGTTCAACAGATGAGTCAAGATGATATCGTTGTACATGAGATATTCAACAGAGGAATCGAGATGCTATCGTTGTACAGAATGATTCAACCGAAAGAGTATCGAGAATGTTAATCGTTGTACATGAGATGTTCAACGGAGGAGTCTATACGTTATCATTATTCATTAGATGTTCAACGGAAGAGTCTAGATGTTATCGTTATGCATTAGATGTTCAACGGACGAGTCGAGATGCTATCGTTGTACATGAGATGTTCAACGGATTAGTCGAGATGCTATCGTTGTACATGAGATGTTCAACGGAGGAGTCGAGATGCTATCTTTGTACATGAGATGTTCACAAGGAAGAGTCAGATGCTATCGTTGTACATAGATGTTTCAACGAAGAGTCGAGATGCTATGTTTGTATAAGAGATGTTTCAACGTATGAGTCGCGAATGACTATATGTTATCATTAGATTTCAACGGATGAGATCGAGATCAATCGTTAATACCATTAGATGTTTAACGGATGAGTCAAGATGCTATCATTATACATGAGATGTTCAACGGATGAGTCAATATGCTATCGTTGTACATGAGATGTTCAACGGATAAGCCGAGATGTTATCGTTGTAGATGAGATGTACAACGGAGGAGTCGAGATGCTATCGTTATACATTTGATGTTCAACGGATGAGTCGAGATGCTATCATTATACATGAGATGTTCATCGGATGAGTCGAGATGCTATCGTTGTACATGATATGTTCAACGGATGAGTCGAGATGCTATCGGTATACATTAGATGTTCAACGGATGAGTCAAGATGCTATCGGTATACATTAAATGTTCAAAGGTTGAGCCAGGACCCGACCCGAATATGACCGGGTTTTTGCTTGTTTGAGAACCGGATTGAACCATCGTATTCAATCATGTCATGTATTCTTTCGATTCATTCTTATAAATATATATATATATATATATATATATAGCTGAAGAGCAATATGATATTCATAGTTTTACGATGACTCTAATCTCATCGATGTTATTTAATTTTACTACAATGACAATTTAAGCTCTAATTTAAGTTATTATTCTTCGTATTCAACTCCATTAATTTTTTAGAATGATTAACCATGATCCGAACCGCGGGTAACCGCTCATTTAAGGTAATCGCATGTTCGATTACCCGCATAGCACGGTTTTGGTTTCAGATGGTAAAATGAGTTACCCACCCCACTATGGATAATTAAAATTTCCAATTTAACCGAACCAATCGCGGCCCGGAAAAACACGCCGCGTTATAAAGGAAAATTATCACTTGATAAAAGAAAAGAGGCTGTACCAACAAAATTTTATTCCCCCCATCCCAATATTCATTTCCGCTTATCTCACATTATATTTCCGGCGCCCTGATCCCAATTTTAGTTCCCCCCAAATCTTTTGTTGCCATACTTTAATGCCCACCACATACAAACAACATCAAAACTTTCTCTCTCTCACACACACACAAACACTAGATCTAGATTGTAATAGGAATCAGTCACCGGTCACCATAGCTACAAGCAATTTTCTCTCTTTTAACAATACGCACACTACCTCCTTTCATTTATTGTCTATTGTTTATCTATCTGTCTTCAAACCGAGCATAATAGGTAAATTTCTTTTCTTATGGTAATTATTATTGATTATAGTATAATGTTATATGTATAACAAATTGCATTGGAGCATTGGAATACAAATTGCATTCTATGGAACAGATATTAGTTATTTGGCCTTTACAAAAATCTTAAGTATTCTATTACTGGCCAATACAATAGCCTTTTCTAACTAGTTTGTATGTTACTCAATCATGGATTGTTTTTTGTTTCTATGTTCTTTGTGTAAACTTGATTTTGGAAATTCTTTACATCCTTGTAAATTATTGTACCCGACTAGATTATATCAATATTTGAGTTGTTTTTCTGATTTGTAAAATCCTTACTTGGATAAATATGTGTTTAGCTCATGTATTGGAATAAATTATCAAAACAGTTGGAATTAAAGTATACCTCTTTATTGGCTAAGAATATTTAGTTTTGGAAATTTACCTAATAGTCATTAGTCGATGATTCATCAAACAAAAAACATTTTAAAAAGTGGGCTATCTCTTTAAATAAATAGATGAACACCACATGGTTTGAAATAATCGTATGAACAAAATAGTATAAGTTGTGTTAATGTAATTTGCTACTTTTAAATTCTATATAGTTTGTGCCTTTAATCTTAATCCAAAAACATTAACCATGAAAATTAAAAATAAATCTGTTAAGGGGAGAATGCCTTATGACTTTGAAATGGAATGTAAGACAACGCCCATTTATAAGAAACCTAATTTGGAAATTGGAACCAACATTTTCCATCCTTCTTGCACTGATGTTGGGAGCTGCGGTTTGCCATTACCATTCGATATGTATAGTATGCATGAAAGCTCTTCGTCCAAACATATGGACGTTATGGTAAACCAAAGTCCATTTGCTTACAAACAAACACAAAATACTGGTAACGTTACTTCATATGCGGCATGCGCAACCGGGTGTTCAACATCCATTGGCAAAGATATCGGCATTTCATCATGTAAGTCGAGCTTTCTTT
>BQNB010106177.1:0-23443 GCA_026074375.1 Tanacetum coccineum | reverse complement strand
ATTTGAATTAAAATGTACTTGCATCCATTTTGTATAACAAACATGATCTCATCCCCGAGATTTGATAAATGATTAAAAAGTATAAAATGGGGTAAACTCACCTCAAGTAAATAGTAATATCGTCAATGAAAAGCAAGCACAAAAACTGAGGCACAAAAACTCTAATCGCAACCTAATTAAATAGTATGCTTTTAGAATGATGAAAACGAGTATGAAGTGATGCAAACGTATTAATATCAATCCTATATCACCCGTACACAGTTGCGTTAAGTTTACAAGTTAAAACGTGGCTTTCGTTAAAACGTGGCTTTCGTAAAACTAGAATATTTATTTTTACGTTTTCATAAGTTCCAAATATTTACGAGATGCCTATTTTGTTGACTCATAACTTATTAGTTACAGATCCTAAAAATACGACTCTGGACTTTCTGTAAACTAGAAGTTGCGTACTTTAAAAGTTTGTTTATCATATTTTCCAGTTTAGAATCTAATTGTCTTGAAAATCGTGTCCAACAGGCTGGTCGCGCTGATTTGACTGTTTCAGACTTTCAAATTGACCATAACTTTCTTATAATATTTCAGCTTATAATATTTCAAATGATAACAATAAGATGACTGATTTGAGTTATTTCAGCTTATAATATTTTAGCGTTTTGGTAGACCATAACTTTCTTATAGTAGCACCTTATCAGATGATTTCAGGGGCTGTGGAAAGCTACTAGTCCTGGCTATAATAACCTAAACTATCCGCGGTTGTTCCTATGTTTAAACAGTTTTGTATTTAAAAACGCAGATTTTTATTTGATCGTATCTTACTCGTCCGAGGTCCATTTTTGGTGATTCAACTTGGTAAATTCTTGTTATAGTGTCCTCTACATGACCCAGTACTGAAACGACCTTAAAACGCATCCTAGTGTGGTCGTACATGGCTACCCATTTCATGATTTTTACTATTTTCAAATCTTTTGATTTAAGAATAAGAGTACAAGATTATTATCATTTGGCCTAGGTTTCGAATATAACATATATGGGACCTTATAATAATGTGTAGTAACAGAATCATAAGTTAAAAATTCATTTTAAGTCGTTTTCCAAAAAAACGCACGTACATCAGATTGTTGTGAAATTTTATGCAACAACTTCGGGTTTCAAGCAAGTAGTATTTTGTGCTTTTTTATTAATATATATATATTTTTTTTTTCGTGATTATAAAATGAATATGATATGATTTATATGAACGAAGTACTGCATGATAAAGGATATGTTAGCTTACTTGAATATGGATGAGTTTATTGAAGTGTATACCGAATATAACCTTTATATGAAATCCTAATGTATAACTAATAACCCAAGCTTCCAATACTAAATCTTGAATCTTCTTGAAGAGCACTAAATAAATTTTCAAATGTAGGATGTCATGGAGTGGTTACTGCCGTATGGTTTGCTAGAGAGAGGGAAAATGTATTGTGTGTTTGTTAGTGAATATATGACTACATGTGATTTTCTTTTTGTTTTATAAGCACACTTAAGGTAGTGGTTGAATGACTTTATTAATTCACAAGTAAATGATATTCTAAAATGAGAAAGGCTTCATGTGAGCAGCCGTTGGGATGTGGGTTTTGATAGGGAACAAGGTAAGATAATGACATTGTAAAAAGGTTATACAATAGTATGTATTAGTGGTGTTTCATGCTGGAAAGTGTTTTGTCTAAAAAGGTGTTTGTGGTGTTTTCTGCCGTATGGTGTAGAGGATAGGAGGAATGATGTTTTGCTAGTTTTTGAAATGTAAAGTGAACAAGCATGTAAGACTTCTATTATAAGTTATTTAGGGTATCCTTTGACTAATTTAGGAGGGTCACAAGAGTATGTCATGACATTTGAAGCAATGATATCACATGTATCCTTGTTGAGCCGTGTGATATGAAAAGGATACAGAGAGTAGAATATCTTTGCTTGTGAAGAATGAATGAAATTCATAATAGCTAGTTTACTTTGTAAGGTAATTTGGTAATGAGTTAGGAAATGCTTTTGAGTTTGACAAGTCTTGTATGCACAAAAGGGGAATGAGTGTCTTGGTCCCTCCTCCATATCGTGTGAAATTTGCCCGATATTAGCTTGTTTATCATGAAAGTAGGGTGTTTAATTGATAAGATTAATGGATTTTGTGGATTACATGTCTTCTTTTAACTAGTAAATAGGAGGGAATGGATAGTAGTGACTTTATTTTAAATTTTTAAATGATAAGTGTATAAAAGTGGCGTATTTAATTTAAAATAGTGTAAATAATTATTTGAGGTATAATGCAAAGGTGGTAAATACTTGATGTTGCATGCATGCATGAACTAAAACAGAAGTTCAAGCGTTTACGTAAAAATATAAAAATAAAATACAAAAAGTTATGAATTATCATTGTATTAATTATACAACACTTATTTGATTTAAACTTATATTTGTTTAATAACGGTTTATGTTAAATGTTGATTTTTAGTTTACGCGATTTAACTAAATTGTTGAAATTAAAAGTAAACGCGTAAAAGCTTAAAATGAATAGTAGAATATTTATTGACGTAAAATGACCCGAAATGTAAATTGTTACAGTCTTCCCGTGTTAAAAGAATTGCGTCCCGCAATTCAGTTCGAGTTGTCTTCCGGAATAGTGTTGATGAAGAGGTGTATATACTTGTCTTAATCCTCCTAATACGTGCTAAGTTAATTTGCTATCTTAAGGTGGAATCACATTGGTACGGGTCTCAATTTCCTTGATGACGGTTGAACTTGTCGGCGGGTTGTCCTTCGAGAATAAAAATAGAAAATTTGATTCCTGATAAAAGTTTTACGGTGACTACTTCTCAACATGGCATGGTACTTTCTTGAATTATACATAGTTGATCAAGCTATGTATATTTGAGGGCTAACGATGCTATGCTCATTTTTGTCAAAGTAGTGCCATGATTTCATAATATTTTTGATAGCAGCTTGCATATATAAATAGTGATTTAAAGTAAATTAGACGGAATTTTCACAACATATTGATTTGATAGATAATTTGAAATTGTTTGTACAGTACAATGGGAATTTTTAAGAGAAATTACAACGAGAACTTTTTGAGGAGATATAGTCTAAGCATTGATATCGTCTTCCATGTTGTTAATGTCTTGGTCGATTTCTCCTCCTCCTAAGGCATACACCATTCCTCGGGCTTCAGTACCTTGGTTTTTTAACACCGGGCAATCACTCATGTAGTGCCCTTGATTCCCACATTCATAGCAAGTGATAGTTCTTTGGTTGTTATCATTAATGGGATGCCAACAATCCTTTGTCAAATGACCGACTTTCTTGCAGTTGGTGCACTTGGGTGCACACTCTCCATCATGGTGATAGTTGCATTTAGGGCACAGAGGTTTAGATCCTCCGTACGGTTTCTTCTCCCCAGACCCTACAGCATAAGCTTGAACCACATTTTGTTTCTTGAGAAGTTGTTGTTGAGCCTGGTTGTTGTTATCGAGTTTTCTCTTGTTCTCAGCTTGCCTTTCCGCATAAGTGCGGAGTTTCTGATCCATCAAGTCGTTGGCCAACTCGATAGCATCATCAAGAGTCTTTGGTCTTGCGGACATAACATTTCCATGAATGTTATCGGGAAGTCCACTGATGTACTTGTCGACCTTCTCGGTCTCATCAGAAAGGAATTTAGTGCACATCAAGGCCAATTCTTGGAAACGCTGAGTGTAACCTCCAACATCGTTTCCTTTGACCTTCAAGTTCCATAGTTCAATTTCAAGTTTCTTGATTTCACCTTTTGGACAGTATTTGTCCGTCAACTTCTTTTTGAGAATTTCCCAAGTCATAGCATAAGCAGCATCATGACCTAAGGTTCTCACATGACCATTCCACCAGGTTAGTGCAGCACCTAGCAGAGTGCAGGTAGCGAATTTCACTTGGTTGTCAATAGCACAACCGCTGATGTGGAATACTGATTCCATCTTCTCGAACCATCGAGACAAGCCAACAACGCCTTCAGTTCCCTTGAAGTTCAAGGGTTGGCATTTCATGAAGTCGGTGTAGGAACAAACACGTGCAGGTTGCACGGGCCTTCCAGGTCCTCCACCCGAATTTTGGCTTCCGTCATCATGAGTGTTGGTAGAGTTTCTTTGTAGTGCCTGATCGATCATGGCTTGAACAGTTTCTGGAGTCATGATGGTAGTGTCTCCTTGTCTTGTTACAGGCATGATTCTTCAAAATTAGAGGAGTAATAAAAAAAATTAGTTTAGTTCTCTAAGTCGTGCTCCGAAGATGAAATGTTGTGAGATGCTATGTTAATGTCTTGTAAGATTCTTTGGACCATTGTGTTATTCGTAATGTTTTGAGAAATGTTCTAGTATTTATATAAATAATTCTTATATAAATGTAAGATATACGTAAGGAAATGTAAGTATCTCTCTCTCTCTCTCCCCCTATCTTCTCTCACATTATTATTATATATATCTATATATTATATATATAATATTATATATTATACATATAATCTATATATTTTATATATATATATATAAGTAGCAGTATTATTACCTATGTAAGCACTTAGTATAACCAACTAATGCTAAAATGGTGCATGTCATGTAAGCATGTATACTAGATGCAAACCAGTAATGTATGTATGTCCCTTGAAAAACTTTTGTATGGTGCAATGTTTAAAAACGGTTATAGTCTAGGTAAAATATGCAACCTAGTTCTCTATAACCTTGGCTCTAATACCAATCTGTAACACCTCCAAAATGGGTCGCAGCAGAATATGATGTTCTAGGGGCATTACTTCATAATACCATTGCACAAGTCAAGAGAGAACGACCTCTAAGTGTCATTTGAAAAGTAATCTTGTATTGTTTAGACACCAATGCACATCAAACAAGCACCTAGCACTTAAGTACCTGAGAAAACATGTTTTAAAACGTCAACAATAATGTTGATGAATTTATAGGTTTATAAATTAAATGAGGCGGATAGCAAAATTTCCCTGTAATAGAGTAACAATTACAAATATCACAAAAATGTATTACGAAATGCATTAAGCTCATGAATACTAGCAAGTGCTACTTGCCCGAACGGGAGCGTCACTCCAAATAGATCTATTTATAACATTCTCGCTTACAATCCAGTAATTACCAATTCATGATGATGGGCATAGTGGGTTATAGCTACTTAGGCAAACTCGTAATACTTAGGCAAACAAGAGGAAGTGTTTATACTTTTGTATTATGGTATATATGCAAGTATATGTATACATAAATGAGAAAAATGATGGCTAGTTGTATGCATGCATCTACGTAAACGTATACGTAAGCGTTTTACGTAAAGTATAAAAAAATAAAATGTGAAAAATTATAAATTATCTTCGTAAAAATAATATAACATTTGTTTGACGTAAACTTTTATTTGTTTGATGTCGGTTTACGTTGATTGTTTATTTTTAGTTTACACGATTTAACTAAACGGTTGAAATTAAAAGTAAACGCGTAAAAGCTTAAAATGAATAGTCGAATATTTATTGACGTAAAATGACCCGAAATGTGAATTGTTACAGTCTCCCCATGTTAAAAGAATTGCGTCCCGCAATTCTGTTCGAGTTATCTTTTGGAATAGTGTTGATGAAGAGGTGTGGTTCAATTTCTTGATGATGGTTAACCTTGCCGGTGGATTATCCTAAGATGACTAACGATGCATATTTGACTTTTCGGCTTAAGATTTGGCATAAGATGATGTCGAATTTGTAATAAGATGGTGTAAAAGTTTACTTAGTTAATATGATTATTAGTTTGGTTTCTCGTGATAAATACGTTTTATGAGTACGCACACAAAACTTTTCTTTTCAAGGATGTAAGTAGAAAATTGATTTTGTCAAAAGTTTTAGGGTGACTACTCTCAACATGGCATGGTCCTCCCTGAATTATACATAGTTGATCAGGCTATATATGTTTGAGGGCTAACGATGCGATGCTCATTTTTGTCAAAATTGTGTTATGTATAAAGAAGTATCAAGGAGTTTTATACGATGACAAAATGGTTCACAAGGTAGATGTAAGATTGTTGATAGAATGACAATAAAATGGTTTGCGAGAAATCGTATGATGGTTTACAAGGCAATAGCTAAATGACTCATGGGGTGACAATAAAATAATCTATGTGGTGAAAAATGGTTTCATGAGGTAAGAACAAGATACTTCATAAAGTGATCGTAACGTAGTTTTTTTTTGATGATTGCAAAATAGTATATAAGATGTGAAGAAGGTAATGTATAAGGTATTCGTGAAATGATTGAGAATAGTTATTGAACGATGGTAAGATAATTTGTCAATGATAGTAAGATGGTTTATAAAATGATAGTTTATCAATTGTTAGTAAGGTAGTTTGTTAATGACATCGACTCTGTTTATGAGGCGATACTAAAATTGTTTATGAGGGACAACAAAATAGTTTATTGTGTGACAGTGATACGTTTCATAAAATCATAGTGTTTTAGTGAGTGGTTTGCATGGCTAAATAGAGATGAAATAGAATTTATGAAGTTTTTATAATACCACAATTCGATAGATAACTAGGTTCATTGTTTTTCCCTCCAAAATACTACATGGTTTCTTTGTACTACAATCTTTTAATTCTAGATAATACATAAATAACCAGGCAGAAGCTCTATGGGTAAAATCAGTAATGACTGATCATGGGAGCCTCGAGCACCTGTGACTCTCTAGCTCCTCTTAAATCAAACCCAATTAGCGCTCTATCCTTTCACAGGCCTCTCTCTCGTCCCTCACTATGCCATAAAGCCATGTCTCAATCAGCTCCAATGATCTAACCCTAGCGTGCAAGGTGATCCCCTCTGTCTCAGCCTTATTTGCTCTCTCTCTCAGAGTCAGCAGCACCTCCTCGATCTCCTCCCACCTCTGTATAGGCATCTCTAGTAATCGCTCTTGAATACCGCCTATCACTTCCTCGTGTAGGGCCAGTGTCCTCACAATGGTTGCTGCAAGAAAAGCAACTACAGCGATAGGCTCTGGGTGAATGATATCTATTCTGATATCGATCGGGTCCCCAAGATTCTCCTCAACAAAGACAGGAATAATGGGTGCAGTCATAACCTGCACAAGCAAAAGTTTATATAAATCGTCTTTATATGAAACCATGCAAGATGCGTGCAGTATGGAAGGCAAATGTGATACAAGGTGATGTATGATGAAGTGAACATGCACTCATGGCAGAGATGAAACATGATGTGGTGAGGTGAAAGTCCTAAAGTCCTCTCGGTCCTGACGCTGGGACTCTTGAACCGCAGCCAACTGCTGCTCAATCTTAACACGAGCCTGTCTCTCACGGTTACGAGTAATCTTCTCGATTGATCTGTAGTCTCCCCTATGTCTCAGCCCTATTTGCTCTCTTTCTCTCAGAGTCAGCAGCTCCTCATCGATCTCCTCCCACCTCTGTGTGGGCATCTCTAGTAATCGCTCATGAATACTGCCTATCACTTCCCCGTGTCGGGCCAGTGTCCTCACAACGGTCGCTGCAAGAAACGCAACTACAACGATAGGCTTTGGGTGAATGATATCCATTCTCATATCGATCGGGTCCCCAAGATTCTCCTCAGCAGAGACAGGAATTGTGGGTGCAACCATAACCTGCATAAGCAAAAGTTTATATAAATCATATTTATATGAAACCATGCAAGATGCGTGCAGTATGGAAGGTAAACGTGATGCAAAATGATGCATGGTAATGAATATGCACTCATGGCAGGGATAAAAACGTGACATGGCGAAATGGAATGCATCATGGCATGGATGAATGACGTGATGCAAGGTGATGTATGGCAAAAATGAATATGTACTCATTGCATGAATGGATATGTGACATGATGAAATGAAATGCCTCATGGAATATATGAATGATGGTAGTGTCTTTTTGTCTTGTTACAGGCATGATTCTTCAAAATTATAGGAGTAATAAAAAAAATTAGTTTAGTTCTCTAAGTCATGCTCCAAAAATGAAATGTTGTGAGATGCTAAGTTAATGTCTTGTAAGATTCTTTGGACCATTATGTTATTCGTAATGTTTTGAGAAATATTCTAGTATTTATATAAAAAATTATTATATAATTGTAAGCTATACGTAAGGAAATGTAAGTATATATATCTCTCTCTATATATACATATCATGTAAGCATGTATATAACCTATGTAGGCACTTAGTATAACTGACTAATGCTAAAATAGTGCATGTCATGTAAGCATGTATACTAGATGCAAACCAGTAATGTATGTATGTCCCTTGAAAAACTTTTGTATGGTGCAATGTTTGAAAAATAGTTATAGTCTAGGTAAAATATGCAACCTAGTTCTCTATAGCCAGGGCTCTAATACCAATCTGTAACACCCCCAAAACGGGTCGCAGCGGAAATGATGTTTCGGGGGCATTACTTCATAATACCATTGCACAAGTCATGAGAGAACGACCTCTAAGTGTCGTTTGAAAAGTAATCTTGTATTGTTTAGACTCCAATGCACATCAAGCTAGCACCTAGCACTTAAGTACCTGAGAAAACATGTTTTAAAACGTCAACAATAATGTTGGTGATTTTATAGGTTTATAAATTAAATGAGGCGGATAGCAAGATTTCCCTGTAATAGAGTAGCAATTACAATATCACAAAAATGTATTACGAAATGCACTAAGCTCATAACACTGACGCTCAACAATGAATGTATATAAAATACAAGTAATGAATGTGCCCAATGTAGATGCTCAACCCGTAACATCTATAATGATCCAAAATGGTATGCGTTTGTTACCGATGATAGCTAATCACCCGAACATGGATGTTAATCCCCAATAGATCTATTCATAACATTCGCGCTTACAATCTAGTAATTAATAGTTCATGATGATGGGCATAGTGGGTTATAGCTACTTAGCCAAACTCGTAATATTTGAATTAAAATGTACTTGCATCCATTTTGTAAAACAAACATGATCTCATCCTTGAGATTTGATAAATGATTAAAATGTAAAAGATGGGGACTATAAACTCACCTCAAGCAAATAGTAATATCATCAATGAAAAGCAAGCACGAAAACCGAGGCACGAAAACTCTAATCGCAACCTAATTAAATAGTATGCTTTAAGAATGATGAAAACGAGTATGAAGTGATGCAAATGTATTAATATCAATCCTATATCACCCGTACACAGTTGCGTTAGGTTTTACAAGTTAAAACGTGGCTTTCGTAAAAATAGAATATTTATTTTTACGTTTTCATAAGTTCCAAATATTTACGAGATGCTTATTTTGTTGACTCATAACTTATTCGTTATAGATCCTAAAAATACGACTCTGGACTTTCTGTAAACTAGAAGTTGCGTACTTTAAAAGTTTGTTTATCATATTTTCCAGTTCAGAACCTAACTGTCTTGAAAATCATGTCCAAACAGGCTGGTTGCGCTGATTTGGCTGTTTCAGACTTCGAAAAATTTCAAGTTATTTAAGCTTATAATATTTGCGAGGTCAGTGTTTTGGTGGACCATAACTTTCTTATAGCAGCACCTTATCGGATGATTTAGGGGCTATGGAATGATACTAGTCCCGGCTACAATAACCTAAACTATCACAACCTCTAATTTAACCCTAAAGGCCTCGAACTCAAACTCAAAGTATGCTCCTGGGGCTTTTTCCTATTTTTTGACAGCTTATATGTAAATTTGCATATTTTCATTTAGTCGTATTTGTATCTTATTCGTTATTTATCCGTTTTTGATGATTCGACTTGATAAATTTTCTTTATAGTACCCTCTACAAGACCTACTACTGAACCGACCCTCAAGTCCAACTTAAAGTGGTCGTTTCATGGCCACAAAGTCCCCGTTTGCAGTTTTTTATCGTTTTTCAAATCTTTTGAAATCAATAATTAAGCTACGAGATTGCTACCGTTTGGTCTAGGCTTCAAACATAACATCTAGGTGACCCTAGAATAAAGTTTAGTAACAAAGTTTTAAGTTAGAAATCTATTTTATGTTGGCTTTTACAAGACGTGCGCACACAGCAGATAGTTGTGCACTTTCGTTAAAAAAATATCAAAGTATTTCCACGGCTCTAGTTTTCTTCTATGGGTTATTTCCAACATCTTATAATAGTGTTATGAGGCTATTGCCTAGGCGTGAATTATTTTAAAGTTTTTTCCAAATCTTTTCATATTAAGAATTAAACTACGAGATTGCTATCGTTTGGTCTAGAGTTCGAAAATGACATCTAGAATAAAGTGTAGTAACACGGTTTTAAGTTAGAAATCCATTTTATGTTGGCTTTCACAAGACATGCTCATATATCAAATAGTTGCGCACTTTCGTTCAAAAATATCAAAATACTTCCACGGCTCTAGTTTTCTTTTAGGTCTTATTACTATTGTCAAATTATTGTATTTAGAAGCCAAAGATTTCGCAAGACTCCATTTTAAAATATGTGAAAACCCAAATTTGTGTTCGACATCAGTAACTTATACATACATTGAAATTTTATGTTTTTAAACCACGACTTGGTATAGGTGATATAAGATGTATATAGCATGATATATAAGCATAAGTAAGTATGAATTGAGTGTGTTAAATGCTTACTTGAAGGTGGATGTTAGATCAATATAAATCAAAACCCTAATGTGAAATGAAAACCCTAGCTTGCATGAACCCTTGATAAATTGTAAATGCTTGACCAATCTTTCAATGGACCTTGGAGTAGCTTAGTAATGGGCTAGGATTACTTGTGTGTTGTTTAGATGTTTAATGTATGAGTGTGTCGTGTGTGTTGGCTGACCCGAAACGAAAGAGAGCCAAAGGATATTGTTTTTGCTTAGTGTGTTTACTTAGGAGTGATATATGTGAACTAGTGAACTCATGACATGATTATATAGCCCTTGTAACACTTGGAGGCCACTCCTATCCATTGGCTAAATGGTTTTGATGTTTCTTTGTTTGCATAGCCGAATATGGAAGACATAAGGGATGGTTTTATTAGTTTAATATTGGTTTAGGTCATAGAATAAGTATGGTGAATGCAAGACTAGCTTACTTTGTGTAAGGTTGATTTGAAATGGCTTCTAAGCATGCAATTGGTGGTTTTCTATTGGTCCTAGGTTTCAGCCGAGCATGGGTAGGGGTTTTGGATCATAGAGCATGTCTTGATTATTAACAATTGGTTTAGGGTTAGAGTGTGTAAGTAAGTTGAGGTGACTTAAGCTTGCATGGGAAACAACTTTCTTTCTCCTTTTCCTTAATTCTAGCCGATCCACCTGAGGCTTGGGGACAAAGTTATGGTTCTAGTTCTTGATCCATTGTGCAAAGGATATGATTTGTTAAATGGTGCTAGTGAAAGACTTAGGCATTTTATTTAAATGTTTCAAAGGTTGTAGTGTTTATGTGTACATACATGTACACATCAATATGCATATATGGGTTGTAGGAGTTTATAATTTTTGAGAAGAAATGTGTTGGTAATTGGTATGTGCTTAATTACACATACCATTTTCCATTAAAAACGGGCTTAAACGATCGAAAACATACAAAAAATACATTGTATTCGTGTGTTTTCACTTATATTGTTCAGGAAACGGATATTCGACAAAAAGGACAAAAAACGAAGCCAAAACAACAAAACCGAGCACGAAATGGAAAAGCGTGAAAAAGTCAAAAGTCAAAGTCAACCAAAAAGTCAACCCCGACAAAGTCAAAGTCAAAGACGAAGCCGAAACCTAAGAAATACTTAATGGGCCCACCCGTACCCATTTAATGGGTCGGGTCAGCCCATTAAACATAAAAAAAGACACAAGTTTAATAAAAATAGCCCAATACCATTTTTATTACAAATGACCCAAACCTGTCACCCCTTAACCTCCAAAACCCTTTACACCCATGGTCCCTAAACCCCTAACACCATTAACCCTACACCCAAAAACATATTTCCCGCCATGACACTATTCATGTGTCACTCTCACACACCCCACACCTGCAACAAACAAACAAATACCTTAAACCCCACCCCATAACAGTCCAAATCCACTTTGGCGATCCTTTGTATCCCCATTCGTTGAGGAAAAGAGACAAGAAATCAAGGGTTCAGATGCTAGGGCTTGGTGAGCAAGAAATATTTGTTGCTGAGATGAAGCTTTATGCTCTCCTCACACAACAAACACAACAAGCACAAGTAAAGACCCCTGCTGTTTTAGCATTTTATATAAATAGTGTTAGGTTTCCATTTGTAAAAAGGAGGTAGCTTAGGAGTAGTTTCAAAAATTGTCTTTTAATTAATTTCTAGTTTATTTTACTTAATGTGCTTTTAAATTTAAAAGCCTTGTACTCTTTTTTTAGTTAATGAAAATTTAAGTTTTTAAGTTATTGCAAATCTGTTCTTTAAATCCTTTATGCATTTAAGCTTATTCTGTTTTCAAACTTGTTATTACAAGCTCTTAAAAGCCTTTTAAACCTATAAATTTTTTTGTAAGTTTAAAGTGCTACTATTTCATTAATTATACCTCAGCTTAGTGTTTTGGATGATAAGCCAAATGTGGATGGGCTTATAGACTTACCAGCTTGTTTAATACAAGCTGGAGCTTATAGATTTAGCTTTTGAAAAGCTTTTATACCCCTGTTTTGAGCAAGGGCTATGTAAGTTCTTTATTTTCTGCATTTTAGCTTATTTTATGTTTTGCTTATTTTACTGCTTAATTATGCTTATTTATGTCTTAATTGTGCTTATTATGTCTTCTATATGCTATTTGCATCTAGTTTTAAGGTTCTCTTAGTCTGTTTTAGCTTTAAATTACAAATTCTGATTTTAAAGGGGCGTTTGGCACAAGGGTCAATTGAGGTCAAAATGTGTTTTTGGTTCTTAGTTCAGTCTTCCTTAGCTTTAATGTAGTTTATAAGTTAGTTTAATAAAGTTTTTAAGGTTTAAATTTCAAGTTTAAGGTCTTATGAATATAATTTTTGAATCTGTGGATTCAAAACAGTTTTTATAAGCTTATGTGTTTAGATTTTTGTTAATTGCATTTTAAAGTGGTATTCTGCTTAGTTATGGTTTCTAAATGCAGTAGTAACAAGCTAGGATTAAGTGTGCATTGGCACTTGTGATTTTGGTCTCAATCTGTCAAATGCATTTCCAGTTTTTAAGGCTCAAAAGCCACTTTTTAATCTTATTTTTAAAGTTAGTTAATGTTTATTTTAGAATCTGATTTTCATAGAATAAGTAGTTTATAGTATTTAATTTATCTGTTTTAGCTTAATTTGTTCTTTGAAATTATTTTTCTAGCTTAATTTTAAGGCTGCAAAAGCCCTTTCTCTTTTAAAAGAAAACCAAAAATCTTTCATATCTGTGTGAGTAGGCCTTTTCAATTGTATTTTTAATAGCTAAATGATTTTTCAATTCCTTTTTAATTGGTGATATTTTAGTTATAGTCGTCTTGACTTGTTATATGGCATTAAGCCATAAGGCATCCACTTCTAGTCTTAAAAAATAAGCTAGTATTAGACTTAGTCTGTTTGCTTAGCCAGTCATAGCCAAAAAGCTTATTTGCTTTTTAAAAGCTTTCAGCTTGTTTCCTTTGCTAATTTTGATTCCTAGATGCTTATTATATATAGCCTTTTATCTGTTTTTGCTTATTTGCATTTACATTAAGCTTATTAGTCATAAAAAGCCAAACTGTTTAGCTTATATGCCCTTAGTTAGTTTTAGCATTCTGTCAGCTTATTTTCAGCTTTTCCAGCTTATTGTAATTGCTTATTTAGGGTTAATCTTGCTTATTAGGTGTAGGGTAGTTTGTAGTTTGCTTATTTGCCCTTTCTCTTTTAGCTTATTAAGTTTAAAAGCCAACAATTTAGTTTTAAGTCTTAAGTCATAAAAAATCACTTTTGTCACTTTTTAGAAGCTGATTCTGTGCTTATTTTTAAGTAAAAAAATGTGTTTTTTTAAAGTTGTATATTTTTGCTTATATTAAGCTTTTCCAAAAAGAAAAGTTTCAAAAAGTAAAAACGGGGAAATTGGGAAGTTGATGGTGAGCAAGGCTCGAACCCTCAACCTCAACCAACCTCTACCCGTTTCACACACACTCTTTACCGGTGCGTCCTTGGGACTTTTTCGTTATAAGTCCCAAGTGGTTTGTATTTAAGGACTTTTTAGCCCTTAAGCTTTTCAGCAGTTTTTGGCTTATTTACGGCTTAGTTATAAGCTGTTTGTCCAAGTTTGTATTTTTACTAGGTTCTTCATAGCTTAAAGTATTTTCTTGCATTTTTTTAGATTTTTCCAGTTTCATTTAGTATTTTTTTAAAATTAATTTAGATAAAATCCGTTTTTAATTCATAATAAAAAAAATAAAAGTTAAAAAAATATAATACTTTTTTTTAAAATTTCTTTTATCATTTAAGATTGTAGAAAATTGAATTTGCATTCGTAGGGCTAAATTTGTAGATTTTAGTTTTTTTAAAGAACGGGGATTAGATCCCGTTCTCGTTTTCTTTGTGTTTTTAGCTTTAAATGCTTTTGTTTTAGGTTTTCATTTGCTTATTCTTTCATTTCGGTCATTTAGGGTTTATAAAAAGTTAAAAAAATCACTTTAGGATTAAATTTTGATAATTTAGGTTTCGAGTCGCGTTTTTACGTTCCTGTTTATGTTTTTTAAATTCATTATTGCGTTCGTTTTTAGTTCAGATTGCCTTTTAATTGTTTTTTCTTGTAGAATTAGAAACCCAATCCAATCCTTGATCATTCAAGCATACAATCTCAAACCAAAACTCGATTTTCAAATTCACGCCTCGTTGGGACATAACGACCCGGGAAGGTTTTTTGTGGATTTTGATTTGGATAAAAGTAAATTCCTCTTTAAAGCCTTACGGAATTCTTATCATTGATAATTTTGATATTTTTAACTCTTATTATATTTATATATTTATTATATATTTATTACATACGAAGGGTTTAAATTTATAATCATCAATAATGTTATAAAATAACTTAGGTTGGTACTAAATATAAATGTCTTGTGTAGATGGATAAGACTTGATGTGAAATAGGCTTAGGCATGCTTCTCTGGGTTCCTTGTTTTAGCTGTGACCCTAATCAAACATGGGGGACAAATTTGATGTTTCAAACTAGTTAAAAAGAGAAGAAAGTTTATCCATGGGTTAACGGATAGTATTGTTTAGTAGTTCATGGGTTGACTTGATTTAATTAGGAAATGTGTAAGAAGGATGTGAAATGAGTTTGAGCATGTTTTATCCTAGCAAGTGTGTGTCGTATATGGTGAAGAAAAAGAAAACATGAATGCTTGTTTTAGGGGTTGAAGATCCTTTGGTTACTAGCTAATGTTGCTTATGTGTTAAAAGAGATATAATGATTTAATTTCAAATGTGGTTTGTTACTTGCATAGAATCTGACTAGTTTAGGAAATGTTTAAATCTCATTTTGGCCCAAATAGGAACACTTTTGCTTGAATTAGAATAGCATATCTTGAGCCTTGGGTTTTGCCGTGTTCATGGTGCTAAGGAAAAAGGCTAGATAGCTTTTTATATAAGAAATAGGATCACATGTTTACCTAAGCTAGTTTAGTACATAAATGAAAGGTGTAAAGTTTTGAAACATTGCATTTACTTCTTTTGGCATGGAGGGGGACGGCTAAGGACATAAGCAAGGAAAAATGTGTTTTTTTTGTATTATGAGTTACTTATATGTATATATATGAATAAATATGAAATGTGATGGCTAGTTGTATGCATGCATGTAAGTAAATGTATTCCGTAAGCGTTTTACGTAAAAATACGAAAATAAAATATGGAAATTTATAAATTATATTCGTAAACATATTTGACGTAAATTTTTATTTGTTTAATGCCGGTTTACTCTGATTGTTGATCTTTTGTTTACGCGATTTACTTAACAGTTGAAATTAAAAGTAAACGCGTAAATGTTTAAAATAATTATTTGAATGATTATTGACGTAAAAGACATGAAAATGTGAATTGTTACAGTGAACAATACTACAATGCTTA
Source organism: Tanacetum coccineum (assembly GCA_026074375.1). Taxonomy (NCBI): domain Eukaryota; kingdom Viridiplantae; phylum Streptophyta; class Magnoliopsida; order Asterales; family Asteraceae; genus Tanacetum; species Tanacetum coccineum. The sequence goes on along the minus strand of BQNB010106177.1, from coordinate 7,374 downwards.
CCTGGAGAAAGTAGCTAATCATCAAAGATATCTTGCTGGTGAAGAAGTTAGTTGTTATCCCATGTATTTAATCCATTACACAACTATAATCTATACCAAAATGCTAGAAAATAAGAAATCTTAGAGAGAGAAAGTAGAGAGAGAAACAAAGATGGAATATTAGATTAGAGAGAAATAGGAAGTTACAAGTGAAGTGAAATACCATGCCTTGCTATCTTGGCACTTGGGCTTTCTAAACGGGTCGGGCTTGGCTAAACTTGGGCTTTGAGCCCGAAATAAGGACAATATTAGATTACAATCCAAGCCCGTTGAACCCGACTAGCCTATTACAATACAAGACCTAGTTTGTGGCCATGTAAATCTATTGCACACTGGAGTGTTCGATATTATTTCTATTTGTGGTTTGTAATGTTAAATCGGTGTGTAGTAACTTTCGATCGTCAATGCTCCGAGATCAATCTAGCGAGCCAGATCGCTATAGAAGATTCACAATCCAAGCCCGTTAAACTCCACTTGACATTTGCAGTGCTCTCGAAGGGGGTCACCCCTTCTTATGTCTAAGAGAGTCTTTAGGTCTTACTGAACATGATGGCTGTTGAATATATAGACTGAAGTACTAAATCTAGATATTATGTCTCGCAGAGATTGCATCACGTTTTAAACTCTAAGTTGATTATGGTTCAGTATCAGTCGCAATAATCTTGTCTACGAATAGTATTATTGTGACAGACTCTTTTGTTACATGTGACTTTCTCTTCTAAATCTAATAAGAGAAAATGTAGTACTGTGTTATAGATATGTGTGAGTGAATATGACGGTCCGTGGTATAGGCGTTTATGCTTTGCTTGTATGGTCTTGTCTTGTTTGTAAAAGGCTTTGTTCATTCTTGCTTTGTGATCTTGATTTTAAGCCTTTTATCTTTTTGACTTTGAGTTTCTCGAGGATCAGCTTATCTTGCATTTCATCTCCTTGACTTGAATCATCATTGATTTGACTTTCCTGTGATCACACTGGTGCTCGTGACCAACTTGCTCATACTTGATACATTCTTGTTCTGACATTATGATGATAAAGTTAACAACTCCTCCCAATTGTGGTTTTCTTTATTTCTAAACTTTTGAGGCTCTTTGATGGTGGGGATAGATGTAGAATCTCAACTATCTTGACGTGAACCATGAGTGACTTGATAAGCTGAGAATGTGCATCGTGTTTATAGAAACCGTATTATCTGGTATTGAGATTGGGAGACTGCAACACCGTTGTCATTATCTAATAATAAAAAACATGTTAGTAATTATACAAAGATGAATTTGGCTTTCGCATTCATCTTGAGTTCGGTTGTATTAACCTCCGGTCTCCTGTTTTTATAGTATAAATTGACCAATATACCTGTGATAGGTGAGTCAAAGAATTCTTGACTGGGGTTTCCAGCTCCAAAGGTTAAAGGAATCTTCTAAACACAAGATTGTGTATGAGATTCACCCATGCTTGTAGTTACATATTTCAGGAATGTCTCATAGCAAGATCCAACTACGGTAAGACTGTGATAATCAGATAGTGGGTCCTATCTTTTCTGATTAAGTCGTAATTCATTTTACTGGAACCAAAATTGATATTCCTGTTATCACAAGCTTGATTCATATAGAATCTTGCACAGTCTCCTACCAAGAGCTTGTTTGATGTTGGGCGAGTAGTAAAGCAGGAGTTTACATCATTCATTGTGAATACTGGAGTATCACTCACGATGTTTATGGCAATGAATCTCAAGGAGTAATGCGTAGGACTCTGTTGTTACTGCTTTTTGACACTTTATGATGATCAACAAGTGTATTTGACATTGTTGTCCACTAATGAAGATTATAATATTGATCTCTTCTTGGCTCTAGACTCAATTTGTACACTTTTGGTTCTTAGTATTTCGGTTAGGCTGGAGCAGCTTTCTAGTACCTAAATAATATTATCAAAATCTCAGAGTGAGATTGTCAATTGATAATGTGTGTATCTCGTGAACAAAGAGTCAAGTTTCTTATTTGAGGAGAAACTCGAATGGTGGGTAACGGGTTCGTTACAATGCATCAACTGGGTCCATTGACGATCTCTCTTCTTCAGTACTTATACAAATATCTTTGTGATTTTGAATAGCTTATTATATGACTCCGGTTTTCTGCCTAAAGTGTAAGGAGGGCTTCTTTCTTTTTACCATTTACATTACATTTATTTTCCATTCTTCAACCCCTTCAATGTTTACCAAGACGTCATTACTAACACCTTGTTGTGATTGTTCCAATGTTAGCTCAATCTTAGTCGGCATTTTCCCTTATACAACATTCATCTCCAATCAACCTATGGACTCTTTATTATCTAACTTTGAACGTTGTCTGGGTAGATCCCTCCGGATTTTGGTTGGGATCGTAGGACTTTATCTAAGCTAACCACACTTACTGACTTCGAATCGTCACTGAAATTACTTAATAGGTTGTTTGGGTATAAGAATCGAACCATAAAAACCATTTTTGACATTGTTATTTTCAAATACCTCCACTAACATGTGCTCCGAGCATTCGAACATTGTTTAGGCACATGCAAGGAAAGAGTTTGGCACTTAGTGTCTTAAAGATCACATTAGTCAATAGATATTTTATTCACATTTTTCCCTCTATTTTAACTAATAAACAACTACCTTAGTATTTGAAATACCAGTTGATTTAAAATTTGACATGAAAATCTTCCAATAGGAGAAAATCATTATACCACGATTATATTGCCATTGAATCAGATCCTAGCTCCTTAAAAAGTACTATGATTATGGATACCAAATAAATTTATTCAAACTTGAATTTGAATGAAAAATATGTTATGACCCACAAAATGTTTTGAAGACGGAGCAGTGCGATGCCTTAGGGAAACAATGTATATAATAATTCGACATTATAAGTTACTCACATTTTAATTTCACAAAATGTGTTTAGATACATAAAATTGACATTTATGAGATGTACCCAACACATTAAAAAGTGCTTTGTTTTAAAAAGTCCCCATTCCAGAAATTGATTTACATAAAATATGAATTAATAAGTCTCTACATTCTTTGTAATTTATTCGAGAAACGAGAGTGTTGAAACACACAATTTTAACAAATGACCACTTTTGTATGAAAAAATACCACAAATATATTAATAGTCATTTTTACTATGAACAAAGCCATTTTCAATCAAAGTAGTGGTGAACTTTTCATTCCACTACATTGGAGCCTGTTTTAACCCATATAAAGATTTAATCAATTTGCAAACTCTGGTTTTATTTTTATCATAATATCCAGGAGGTAATTTCATATAAACTTTGTCATTTAATTCACCATATAAGAAAGCATTATTAACATCTAACTGGTGCAAAGGACAATTATTATTAACAGATAAAGCAATGAGGCATCTAACAATCACCATCTTTACTACAGGACTGGAAGTTTAATCATAAGCAATGCCCTCTCTTTGACAGTAGCCTTTGACAACAAGCCTGGCCTTGTACCTATCAACTTCACCAAATGACTTATACTTAATTTTCCAGATCCATTTACACCCTATTGCCTTCCTCTCATGACGTAAGACATCTAATTCATAAGTATTATTTATGTGCAAAGCTTCCATTTCAAGATTCATATCCTCAATCCACTTAGGATTTTGAGAGGCTTCATGAAATGTCTTAGGTTTAGAAGTCTTATTTAAAGAAGTAGGAAAATACAGATTACTACTAGACAACTTAGCATAGTAAAAATATTTTTCAAGACCATACTTCACATTGCTACTAACAACAAAATCATTAAACTTATCTGGCATAACTCTTTGCCAAGTAGACCTTCTCAGTACATGTGATGTTTCCAAAATATTAGAAGGACCCTAACCATTTTGATTAGTTTGAACATTGCCCTCAGAGGTGATATTATCTTCTATTTGGATTGAAATAGTAGTAACTTCATCCTCAACTGTGTTCACACAATCATCAAAAGTCACCCAACTACTACCTTCCACATTAGAAGGGTCCCCCTCTTCATCATAGGGTCTTTCAGGTCTTCTTTGGACATTAATAAAAAATTAAAACTGTTTACCTCAGACTCACTTAAACCATTTATATTTTTATCATTCTCATTTATAATATTTGCAGACTCTTTTAAAGACTTCATTTTCAAAAGAAAAATATTTTTATAAAACTCTACATCCCTGGAATAGAAAATAGTTTTACTATCAAGACCATACAACTTATAAGCTTTTTTAACACTAGAAAAGCCAATTAAAACACATTTTTCAGAACTGACACTAAACTTGTCATTATTGTTTAAAATTGTGGAATAACATAGACATCCAAAAGACCTGATATGAGAGAGACCTGGATCCTTACCATAGATTAAAAAAATAAAGGGAAACATCAAACAACATCGAGGAGGAAAACCTGTTAATAAGGTACACATCAGTTAAAACACATTCAGGCCTGATAGACAGAAGGATCCCCCCTTAAACATAAGACTCCTAGCAACATTTAAAAGGTGTTTATGTTTCCTCTCAGCAATATTATTTTATAAATAATAATAATAATAATAATAATGAATGAATGAAAGGGTATTTTAGTCATTGCACATCATTATCCGAGTGTATTTTAGTCATTTCACCTTTTTAACTATTCAAAATAAAAGTCAACGAAAAATGGACCAAAAGTGTTATGGGTCGTCCAAAACTGGACAAAATCCGTTGCTTTTATACTATTTGACTAAAACTATTATACCTGACAAATCACAAAGACAAAAAATGTAGTTAACTCATAGACTTATGAATATGTCTATTCAATTCACGTTTTAATAAGTTTTAATCGCTCATTTTCTCTCTTCAAATTTATCAACCTAATTTTCTATTACATTAAATATATTTGTAGGTTTGTTTTTAAGCATACCATTTATACCAACAAATTATTTTCGTAACTATTTTCCCCCAAACAATAAGAAAAAATACGAGAGGTCTAAAACCGGTCCAATTTGATGTCGCTTATAAAATGGTATATACATATAAAAAGTATAAAAGTCATAAGATTTGTTAGTTAAATAACCAACCAGGCGACTAGTAAAAAATGTGTGAGTTAACCAAAGTTTATTTTTAAGGAAAATTATTTAAATAGACCAGTCGCTGAAAGTGTACTTTTTCTATAAAAAAAAACTTGACTTTTCAAAATAGAACAGTCGTCAAAGTCGTCTAAATTAATATGTCTTTTGATTTTACTTTTTGTGTAAGTAGCTTTTGATCACCTTTATCAAAAATATTTTTGGGCGACCTTTAAAAAAAGTCGTCCAAAGTACATTTTTTTGTTTGACTATTTTTTCAGTAAAAGACAAAAAAAAGTCGCCTAAAGTACATTTTTAGGAAGTACATTTTTAGGTCGTCCAAAAATATTTCTGAAAAAAGGTACTAAATGCTACTTACACAAAAGTGTAAATTACAATGTTAGTCCTTGTACTCAACCACGTTTTCCCGTTTGGTCCTTAGATAACGAGGACTCTCATACGGGGTATTTTTTTGACACTTTTGTTACCCGTTTGGTCCCTGAAGCCCCGTTATGCCTAACGACGGTTATCTCCGTCGTTATCTCCGTCATTTTATTTTTTGATTGCTTCGTTGGTCCCTGACCATTAGGGTACTACAGTGACTTTTATTGTTCCTTGAATTTGTTGTTTTACGCTCGCACGATTAGTCCCTCAGGTCTTTTTTTCCTTATTCCCAGCCTATATATCCTTATTCCCGCCTTATTTCACAACCCGATTCCCATCCTATATATAAATCGTTACAATCCTTTGAAACTAGAAACTCTCATCCTAGATATAAATCGTTACAAGCTTTGAAACTAGAAACTCTTTTTTTTTTTAATAATGGCCTGTATCAGGAAATATTACAAAGGATGCAAAGTTTTTGAAAATTGAGATCAGTTGTAGGCTTAATAGGAAGAGACAATGGAGACAGTGTGTGTGAGTGTTGAAGGAGAAGTTTCGCGATCTATGTGAGAGGTGGTCTTTCTTTGTTTAAAAAAGGCGAAGACTGTGTTAAGGTAGTCTTGAAATGTTAGTTGTAAACCATGTGGCGAAGGAAACTGTTTGTTTGTTGAGACATAGACAAAAGCGTGATTTGCATAAGATGAGGCGTCTCTAGATGATGGTGAATGAATTCCATCTTAGTGTTCGTGAGAAACATACCTTTGTTAGTGAGATGAATTTAGGGACACTAGGTTAGGTTTTTGTTGGTATTTGGTTTGCGCCGTGTTTTACTCTGTTAGCTCGTTTTTGAGTATGTGATTAGGGTTGGTAGCCATATTTTAAGGTTTTCAAACTGATTTGCAATGTTTGTTATGCAGTTGATTAAGTAGGTGTAAAAGTATTTATTCTTTTTTGAAATAACCATGTTGATTCAAGTAGAAGGAAAGGATATATCAAATTCCCCGTTAGACCCTAACTGGTGCCATTTACCAAATTGGTTTGAAAAGTTAATATTGAGAAATATCAACATACAAAAGTAATCAATGTTGTAGAACAACACAAAAACTATGAATTTGTATAAATCAAGACTTTAATGATAATTACTTTATAGTCAATAACATACGAAAAGAACCTACATAAATCACAATAGACAATAACATATCCATTTTAAAGTTCTTCATGGCTTCAACCAAATCCTTTTTTTCAAACGGTTGGCATTTGTGTTGTCGAGTTCTGCACATTATTGTTGGTGCATCTATCTCGCGATGTTTAAATTCGAAAAAAGTCAACATCTTTCATGGCACGCATAACTGTTTGTAAATTTAACTCGTTAATATTCCGTAGTTCAATTTTATTATATCTTTTCACTAGTCCAAACGTTTGTGTTTTATTTGATTTAAGTTGCAACTCGGATACATTTTCAAAATCTTTCTAAAGTCTACTTGAGGACAAGTAGGATTCAAGTGGGGGGATATTTGATATCATCAAATAACGTCATACTTTACTATCATTTATCCCATGTATTTTACCCACTTTTATATAATTATTGCAAGATATTGGTACTTAATTGCTTAAAGTTTATTATCGCAGTAATTATGGAGTCACTTGTTAAGAAGAAGCAAAAAGGCGCAATTTTAGAGCTTAAACGAAGAAATTTGAAGAAAGTTTAAATCTACATCAATACGCCGTATCCGGAAAGAAGATACGGCGTATCTGCGCCAGCTCATCACAAGAACGCATATTGATCAATTCATGATCCAGCGTATCCACCACTCTCCAATACATCGTATGCACAATTGTACATCAATTAAAGATACACATTTAATATGATTGATGGTAATTATTCTTGATTGATTTGATCTTATCGC